>OX463842.1:41723524-41860061 GCA_949825065.1 Odontocerum albicorne
CATCATACTATTGTATAAAATTAATTTACTTTGTAACTTAATTGCACTGTACTATTGTATATAACATTTTCGTTAAATACAGTATGACCTGGTGTGTTTATTGCGATGTAGCAATCTCTTCTAAACAACCAGAAATATTTTAAAGATGCCTTAAATACAAATAAGACTGGAATCTTTTTTGCATTATATTACAATTTGGAAATTTCATTAAAAACAAATATGTTTAACTATCGAGAAAGTTTACTGTCAATTAATTGATGTATATATTTTTTAATTTATCTATTTTTATGGATTAAAATATTATTTTTTTTGGAAAAAAAGTGTTTGATTTAAATTACCAATTTTAGTGGTCACCCCTGTCCTATTTTGAGCATCCATCCTTACCGACTTTGATATACACTTTCTTAATAGCCGGGATTTCCGAAGTTTGACTTTAAAACGAGCACCGCAAAAAGCGGAGGAGTTTATACTTGTGCGCGTGGCGCGGCGTGGGTGTTTCATTGACTTGGATTTGTATTATTCAAATGTATTGTATATCATGTTAACCGTATCAAAATTATAAAGGTAATTGAACCGAGTTTTGCCAGCGGGCTTAACCGTTTGTTAAAGTGTGCACATGATGTTATCAATGTTAAGTGCTTCCATTTTTAATTGCTCTTCGTTAATTTTAATGTTTTAATATTTTATATAATTCTACAATTTCGTTTAAGAGTTTTAATTGTTTCTTTCACACATTACCATGTCCTAGTTAGAACAACGTTCGTCTTCCATTTGAGTTCGATTCAAGATGATGATGAGCTCCGTCGATTATTTGGTAAAACGCCTGTCTTCCGACTCAGGAGTTAAAGGTTTGATTTTTACTGGAACCCAATATTTTGAAAAAGGTAATGCGTTTCTGGTATTTTCACATACATTACTTATATTGTCACAGGGTAATAGGATAGTACTGTATGTAACAGTTTTATATATTATGTTTGTCTTTTTCTCCTTTGATTTGACATTTTAATTAAAATGTTGTGCTTATATTTTTTTATGAGTAGATATCATATATAAAAAGAATTTTTTTTTTCAGTTTTATCAATAAAAATATGTTTTATCATTTAACTGAGAATATATTTATGACTGAATAAAAATATGAGAAATTGCTACTTTAATAAAAAAAAATGCCAATGATATGCACTCAAGGAACTAAACTTTGTTACTATGCTTTTTGTATTTAATTTTTTTATAAACTCACAACTTGAAGAAATTATTGTGCATCCCTTCCAACCAACCAGAAATATGTAAGGAAGTCAGACTGGAACCTCTTTTAAAATATACCGGGTTCCAACGGTAATCAAATCCGTTACCACCCGATTAAAAGACAAGTGTCTTACCGACTAGGCTTCAGATGTTGAGATTAAATATCTTTAAAATAAGTTATATTTTGTAAAATAATTATTGTCCTTGATAATTTAATACTTACTGAACTTTTATCAAACTATACCTTTTTAAGTTGTCATAAAAAAAATATCAAAATTTTTAACAAACGTCCAAATAAATACCTTTCTAATTTTGATTATTCAATGTGAATTGTTGAAAAACTAATGACATATTTAGTCTTGTTACTATTGAAAAATGGTGCATGAATGTTCGAACCTTCAGTTGTGTTTCCCAATACATAAGGGATCCATCATATGTCGGTCACGTGTGCAGAGTAATCATGTGACCCACAATTAATAGCCGCCCTGTGCTCCGGCAGAGAGGGAGTCAACCCTGGACCACGGGTAAAAGAGACACATATACAAAGTATGTTTATTTGACGAGAATGTGCATAGAATATTTGTGAACAGTAAAAAAATGTAAATACTCTAATATTGTATTGTTTAAATTAAACCATACGTTGTTTTAACTCATTGTTTCTTTTTCGTGAGTCTTCTAACTTCTTTCGTATGATAATCTTCAACATATTCGAATTGGCAATGAAAACATATTGACGAGCATAGCTGGGAGATCATATTTTGACTTATTATAACGTCAGGTTTATAATACTGGACATAAATCACTGAATAAACAAGTATTCAAAATATTTTGATAAAAGGCGGAGAACATAATTATTGCGTCAAATAATATTGTATATGAGATAAAATATTTTGCTGCATTCTCCTTTGTAATAACACATATTATACACTAGGGTAGAGATGACGGTCAGATATTAAGCCGGTCCGTCAACAGCATCCGTTGATCTGGCGCATAAATCATCCCGGCCACGCTCCTTCTGACAGCCCTGCGCCGCTATTCACGATGCGACACTCGCACAGTAGCAGTTGCATGCCCGAGTTCCCGGCTGGAATGGAATACAAATCCTTAAATAATGGAAACACACAGACATAGGTGCAATCAAAGCAGTAGTCCAACTCAATAGGAATTCACCAATTCATGAAATCTAATCGTCGTCGAGTCGTTGCGAAATAGACCATACAGTGATAACAGTAATATCTTTGTAGTTATATCACATTGCTTATGCGAACATATCAGAATTAGTGATTTTGACATATTGATGAGCATGACTGGGAGATAACATTGTATTTGACCCCATTAACCCTTCAGGCTCGTATGCCTAAAACATATTTTCAGTCCCAGGGACGTTCAATTTTTTTTATGGAGATAGAGGTAAAATTGATATTAATATTTTATATATGGTTTTATAGCATAATTTAATTTAATTACCACTTTTAGAACCACTGGAATGCTTTTTTTAATCAGTTTAGATCATGGGTCGGCAACCTTTTGTTGTAAAAGGGTCAAATATTTTACGTGGGGATTAGTGCGGGCCGCACTTGGGCCATATGTCATTACAGTATACCTACAATATTTGTGTACAAATATTTTAGTTTTGAAAATAAAACGCTTATTATATATTTTTACGACATTTATTGTAGTTAATAAAATCAATGAGATTTTTGTGGTTGCATTTGTCTTGCAAGTATTTTTGTATTAGCTTGCATTTCTTCGAATAAAAGCGAACAGCGATTTCTTCGAATAAAAAAAAGTATTTACAACTAAATCTTGAATCTATTTTTTTATAGTAATTGAGTTAATTGAACGAAATCGTTAAACTATTGCTCTTATAAATATATGATAAAACAGGGCACTTTTTTCATCCATCCTTGTGTGGGATTTTTGGTGCGCGTGCGTGCACGTCATACGTTCCTGTGGGGAGTTTTAATTCGCGTGCTGTGCACGTCATACGTGCCTGAAGGGTTAATCAAACCTTCGGGCTTAGAACCACTGGATTAAGCACGACACTTGAAGTTCGTTATTGTTCGTATCTGTCGGGGACCCTTATTTTTTTTTGGCCAATATCTTACCTTTATCTAAAGCCTATTTTATCAATATTTATTTAAAAAATTTGCATTTTAAAATTATTTGTTAGTATTTTTGTCATAAATTAAACATAAATAAAAAAGTAAATCAGAACATTGCGGTGTTAAACAGAGTATACAGGATCTTTAAAAGTAAACCAGAACATTGCGGTGTTCAACAGAGTATACAGGATCTTTAAAAAATATATTCACATACAAATCACATTAATCCTTGTTAAACGGAGCCACATTTACAATAAGTTATATAACTACCTTTTACCTACAACGTATTATTCTACTTTTAGTGTTTACGTGTTACACTTTGTAAAAACGGTTAATCTATATTGTGCTGGTTATTATCATGCCGAACGAATGACACCAGCATTGTGTCCTGCGGCAGTGTTTAACCTACATTCTCGCCTTGGTGCATCCTTTGAAAGTATATGTGCAAACAAGGTTCAACCCACAAAGCACAACTTATGTATTAGTTAAATCAAAAAATATTTATATTACCTTGAATATGTTAAACATAACATGCTTGTTATTATGCAAAACTAACCCAATCCAGTAGCTTTGGTGAGTAAGACATGTAGATAGAATAGCCTCAGTGGCCTAGTTGGTAAGACGCCGGTCTTCCGACTTGGAGGATGTGGGTTCGATTCCTATTGGACCCCAGACTTTTTAAAAATAATTACAGTAAGTATGTTTACATTAAAAGCTTTTTCAACCGCTTTCTGGTTGGCTGGAAGAGATTGCCTCACGGCAATAAGCTTATAAGGCCGTTAGATTGTACTATATACAAGGAGAGCGTAATTAAAAAAAAATAGAATGAATGACGAATACAAGTGAGAAACGCAAAGTCTTCGTGGAAGAGGTAGACTGAAGAAAACGTAGATAGATACAGTTACCAGAATTTAAAAGTAGATAGATACAGTAACCAGAATTTAAAAGAAGGTAAATAGAGAAATCTGGACAATAGACTACTGTGCAAAGCGAGAATTATGGAAATGGAGGAGGCAAAAAGTGTGAATGGATAGAAAAGTATCCAGATCAGTTCTCTCTTCCTACCCGCAAGGGACACAGCGTGATATAAATAAATAAATATATTTATATAAATATATTGATACCAACATAATTTATACATAATATATTGAAATACACTTCAAAAACACATGAATGGAAAAACACAGAAAATACATTTAAGAGAGAAGCTATAACAAGGCTCATCTCATAACATCCCTCCGGCCAGGTTACATCCCACCAATATAGGGCGAGCCCAGCTGCGAGTGCACCAAACGTTTTTCAGTCCACACCCTTGCACATGTAGAATAAAAAGAAAAAAATAATAAAATAAATAGATTGCATAAAAAAATCAAATCCAAAAATACCACCTCAGATTAATTCAAACAAATAAATAAAGGTTCCTTGACAGCAACATAATGTGTACATACATATATATATAACAAATGTGTAAGTATCCCAATCCAAAATAGTTGATTTAAGTGTAATTTTTTTTCCATACATAAAGGATGACTTCCATGACCAAGTCGGTAAAACGCCTGTATTCCAGTCCGGAGACTGCTGGATGGATTCCCGTTGAAACCCAAATTTTGGAAAAAATAATTTCAGTCTGGTTTTCATTGAAGATCTCTTTTACAACATCTAGTTTGTTAGTTATCAACTTCTAGCTGTTGCCACATGTCAAGAAGACCGCAAGGTTGTATTGTATACGACGAAAGTGTAACAAATTAGTTCAGAGCAGGTGTAATATGGGTTAGGTTCTTTTTACATAATTACTTCCATATCTGCGTCCCTTTGAGTGCACATGCACCAGAATCAACGTGAGCGGTCCTCGCTCCCCTGTGGTCTGGATATTTATGTGACAAACATACCTATTTGGTCGGCGCCGTATGGCGTTTATACATTTATTAGATGAATGATTTTTAAGCGTACGCTCTCGTTTGTGATATGAAAAGTGTCACTTTTATAATCGTCGTTGTTGCTGGGCCTAGTAGTCGAGGATCCCCTCGCCATTCCAACGTTAATTTAGTTGGAAAGAGAAGCTGTGCCGTGTTTTTAAATTTTTTTTCTCCTCTTTTAAGTGAGCAAGCCGTTGCACACAAGCAAATTTTATTGGCCACATCTGAAGTGAGACGATCGGAGCACACCGGCATGTTCTTTTTTTTGAAAGAGTATCTATGATCGAAGTCATAAGTACCCTCATACCCCCGAGGGAAAAAGGGAAAAAAAATGCTTGTATCATTCGAGAGGAGTAACATAGCGCGGGGTTCAAACCGGCGACCTTTCGCACGGAAGTCCTGTGCGTTGCCGCGCGGCCATGCGCCTCAATCGCATATTTTGTATTGTATTACACTTTTGTTGCATACAGTACAACCTGGGGGACTTATTGTCATGTGACGATCTCTTCAAGCCGACCAGATATATGTTAAAGAGACCATAAGTGAAAATCCCACTGGAATCCTTTAAAAAAAAAACTGGGATCCAGCGGGATTCGAACCAGCAACCTCTGGGCTGGGAGACAGGCATTTTGCCAACTAGTCCACTGAGGTCGTCATATTTTGTAGTATAAACTGCATGTTTATCAAAGGTTTTGACTTTAACTTTGTGGTACTCCGTATTAAAATATTAATCAACAAATTACTTTGTTATTCTACTAATTTAATTAATCCCCGCTACACATGTTTCTACCTCATATCCTTAGCAGGCTCTATTCAGGTGGAAAGAGATCCTCGTCTGAACGACCTGGCGAGGCGAGAATCAACCTGAAAGGTAAAAAAATATACCAACGTGAATCAAACCAGCGACCCCTAGGTCGAAAGACAATGTCACCAACGAGGCCACGGAGGAAGCCGATGATAATATTATTCTAACGACCTATGATTTTGAAAAATTTATGCGTTCTGTTGTTCAATGCGACATAGCGAGCTAAATTATGTATGCAACCTTCTTCCAGACCACCAGAAATATTAAAAAGGGTTAAGTCAAAAGTCAAACTAAGATATGTAATTTGATATGTATTAGGAATTGAACTCGAAACCCACGAGTTAGAAGTCGCGCTGTGTCAACTAGGCCACAGAAGGAAATCAATTAGGCACCTTAAAATGTCATAAAAATGTTCATAATTTGATATAATATTTTTTTAACCAATAAATTTGAAAACAATTAATTCCGTATTAATTCCAAATGTCATAATATTAAGTTAGTTAAATGGATGCTCCATGCTTACATTCCGTCTTAAAGAAATATTCCATACAAACCCATACAAATCAGAATAGTGGATCGGGTTCTTTTTGCATATATAAATCCAATTGGTTGGCCAAGAAGGATGTCTCATTCCTTGTGTTAGTTTTATAAATAATTTTAAACCCGTTACATTTTAGTTAGATATTTACGGTTAGATTTGTTGCATATTTTGATTCGATTATTCAAATTTTGAAGTCACGCTGTAACTTACTGTGAAATGTCATTTTAATCATATAATAAAGCAGTATTGTGTCACGGTTCAGCTGAGAACTCAGAAAGATACAATACAAATTAGCCGGTTTTTAAAAGCCCTTAGTATACTGTGAATACACACAAAATACCCTCCAAGAAAAGGGTCATTTTTATTGTGCACAATGAAAAAATTTACATATTCCCTGTTCTGATTATTACGAATAATTTACATCAGTCAAAAAGTCTCACCTCGTTTCGGCTAACAAGACAGCTATATACTATATACGGTTAGCGAGCCTTTGATATCCTTGGAATTTAAAAAAAATTGAACCATTCACTTATAAGCATACATTACAACTCTGCAATCAGCCTACTTTTCTTTCTCGAGAGATGCATATCTATCGAGCTATAAAAGTAGGCTTATTACATATTTGATGAACTATTGAATTTGCTCTGTACTACGTTTCGCATTAATGTAAATTTGGTGTGATGAGGTGCAGGCAGCTGACTAGAGACGACTTCGTATCGTGTGATCAACTGTGTATATTGTTATTTTTTTTAATAATCTTGAATTGTGTACGTATGCGTTATATTAAATATTTTGTTGTGTTGGTGGTGTTTTCATTTGGTTTTGTCGAATAGTCATAAATTGTTTTTTTTCTTTTCTTAAATTTTAAGATTGTTTTGTAAATATTGTAAATGAAGCAAAAACAATTTGTTTTTTTTTTAATCATTTTGTAAGGTTCACGGTACCGTTGATGAACAATTAAATAAAATATTTATTTGTTAACACTTCATTGTAAAGCAATCTGGCGGGCTTATTGGCTCTTTTAACAACGTTTTTCCTATCAGGTAATAAGTTACAAGCGCCAAAATATAAACTGTGTAATAAGGTCGGATTGAGTGAATCAATTGACTTGAAGTTATTTCATTATCTATTGGATTAATAAGGCAACATATCAAAATAGTAGATGTCGCCGAGAGGGTTATCACCCAAAGGTAGAATTGGACATTTCTTGACTTGAATTTCTAGGATTTTTTTTTGGAAAACACAATGTCATCTATGAAGTAATTCTCAAAATACACATAATTTTTGTATATACGAGTAGATAGTTTTCAGTGATCAGGGATAAAATACCGTTTTGCTCGGTTTGAACTTGCGTGGACATACCTGGGTTTGAAAAGCGTCGACACATTTGTAAATACTATAACCACACTTCAGTGAATAGGCGAAGGAAAAATTGTATGAAATATGTTATATATTTCACTATTAGAAATGAACAAACGTGAATAAATAATATTTTTCGGATTAGATCATTTGGATACATTTCAATGAAAGTCTGTATTTATTTTAATAACATATTTATTTTCAAATTAGTTAAGATTTGCTCGCAAGTAATTGCAAACCAATAGTTTTTAAATTAAAGTTTATTAACACTTTTCTAAAATAAATCTAAATTAACTTTTAATTTAAATTTAACCTTCAAAAAAGTTTTAAACAAACTTCAATAAAAAATGAGGAAGATGGCGCACCGCTGGATTAGATCGATTTTTGTTCTGGTCACTGGGAAAGTTCCCCCAAAAAAATGAAATCGCACCCCTCGCGTGCGTCCGCACTGAATTAAATGAATTCGAGGATTAACTTTTTTTCTCAGCATAAAAGTTAAGCGAGTCCAAACAGTGGAGCCAACCGACTGACCTAGAAATAATGCGATTCATTCGAAATGGCCATACAGATCGGAACTTCGAAGCAAACTCTTGTTTTTTCATAAAAAAATAAAAAACATTTGGATTCAGATCAAACGAGGTTATCTATTACGAAATTCACTCTTTTTAAAACATGATATTTTAACAGTGATATCAGAAAATATTGTTTAACCTTGTAATACTTTTTTTTTTTCAAAATAATTTATAAATTGGGTAGTTTTGATGGGGTTCCGTTTGGAGCATTGTTTCTCAACCATAATACAGTTTTTTAACCATAGGTCTCATCTATAACAGTAGTCATGATGTATTAACTTTTAGAGCATTGATTCTCAGCTATTTTAGTTTTGCGACACCCAAAAGAAAAATAATATTAGGTACTTCGCAACCCCTTTGTGAATGTAAGTATTAATTTCATAAAAAAAGTCAATCCGCAGAACCAGTAACTAGCTTAGTTATATTTTAATCCTTAATTTGATTGTTTATTTATTTTTCATCAATGATATAATGTATGTTACCTAACAGCAATATTTGGAAAAAAGGAATTAAGTACTTTATTTAATACAAAGAAAAATAATCTTAAAATAAAATAAAAATGTAACAATTACAATAAAATGAAAAAAAAGCGGATCAACACAAGAAAACAATTAAAATAACACAAAGTAAGTAAGTAAGCAAATACATACACAAAGTAAGCAAATACACAAGTTTCAAAAAAATTAACAATATACTCGTACACAGTTAGTTGATTATACGATACGAGCCCGTCTCGAGTAATTTATTCGACTCGTTCTAGTACTTTTCTACGTCCAAGTTTTAGTTCCATACATCAAAGTTGGTACTAGAATACTATTGTCAACTTGCGTATATACTTGAATATATCCACATATATTCAAGTCCTTTACTTTTTAGGATTTTGATGTATTTTCAACTTGATATTTTTCCAATAACCCAGCATCTTTCTACAGCTTGCTAACTACGATCGAAGATGAAAAGTTCTAAAGGTGTTCGATTAAACGCACTTCAGAATCTAAGGCAGTATTTAATTAAAAGCACCAAGCTATGAGTTACATACCGCAATTTCTCTGTCAGGGCTGGTAGAAAGAAAAGAGCGCCAGACTTTCATATCACGACACATATTTTTCATATCTTACACGTCTGTCTATATACTCGTACATCTAGTCTAGATAAACAAATTGATCAGACTGGTACTCTTTTTTTCGGAAACCGTCGGTAATCGAGAGTCTTACCAAAATGACAACATAAATTGTCTGTTCTGTTGTATAAAACTGCCGTTCATATACAACTAATACGACTTTTCTGACTTTCTACGCTTCCTTCTTTCAGAATATCATTAGCTTGATCCAACCATACTTTTCTCGGTCTTCCTGTTACACACCTTCCACTCACATGTGCACTACATATCTGTTTCGTTGGTCTTTCTTCATTCATTCGTTCGCAATACCCAAATAATCTAAACGTGATTTCTACATCTTACACAACACACCAGCGTTAAGTTCACATTCATCCCTAATCACTCAATTCCGTATTCTGTCATACGTTATCTCTCCATGAGTTCAGAGAAACAAAGTAGAAATAATTATTAACGTCGATCTGGAATAAATGATAAATTCGTCGATTTGGTATCAAATGGAAAAGAAAATAACCATTTATTGAAAATAATCAAAACACGAGTTTCGTACAATTTATATGAAATATACAGAATAGTTTCAACGACTCGAATCGAATAAATTTTCACTGGCGAGCATAACGAAATTGTATCGGACTGCTGTGGTGCACTGACACATTTTACCCGATTATCCCCTTTTATAAACATTCCTCTCCTATATTTGGTCTTCATTTTGCACGTGGAAGGCATGGTAGAGGAAGATCAAAAAAAAAGATTTTGGATTAAATAATTTCCGTTTCTGGACCATTAATTATGCTACGCGCTAATCGGAAACTACAGATATCGCCCTTTTATTCGAATAATCAGGTATTGCCCAAAGTATCTAGTTCCGATGTTTGGACAAACTAGCAAATATTGTAAGTCTTGAATATCCCCACAATCATATTCATTGCTACTTTAGTTCAAGAAACCCCATCTCTGTACTATATGTTCACCTTACATACGTCTATTTTCCCTTGCCTACATCAACACCAACCCTTGGATTGAGCGAATGAGCGTCACTAAATATAATCAGGTAGAATTATGTCTAAAATAATGCTTAAACTGTAATTTCAATAATGAAGAACAAGTGTACTTCTCATTATATTATTGGCACTAGTAATATTGTCCACATCAACGTTTCACTCCCATTACTTAAGAATTTCTAATAATATTTACTTAATTACTCTTACTAGTTACTATTACTCTAACATAACAATTATTTGTCACAGATCTACCTCTAATTATTTTCCTATAAATTATCGTTTTAATACATCATACCGTGTCCCCCTATCAAGGACTTTTTACATTTTCTTTCTTTCAATACGTATGTATCATTCAAATAATTAAACCATACACTTCTTGGACTTACTGTACCACGCTTTAACACTGTAACTATAAATTTTGTTTTGTTATTTTTAAATAAAAGTCTCAAAGATGACCTCCGTTGCCGAGTTCATAAGATTTATTCTTTCACCCGGAGGTTTCGTGTCATTTCCCGAAGGTACCCGAAAAAAAAACAAAGGTTCCCAGTCTAATAAAACAATTCGTCAGGTAACAATATTAGCGAGTATTGTTTTCTCATCACGTACGGTAGTATTTTTAACACGTGTGATGAATGACCTTTGGGTTTCGAACCAACTTCAGTGGTTCTAAAGAAGATGCCTCGATGTATGGGGTCTAAGACAATTTATCTTCGGTTCACCCTCTTCAATACGTTTACATCGCTAATACGGATATGTTGAGAAACATCATACGAATGAATGAGAATTTTATAATTATTTAAGAAGAAAGAATAACGAAACAAATATTTAGGATAAATGTGAGTGAAAGGCGTGGTAGAGGAAGATCAAGACAAGTATGGTTAGATCAAGTAAATGACATTTTGAAAGAAGGAAACGTAAGAAGTTCGATAAATCATAGCAGTTGTATCAAAAGGTGTATGTATGTATTAGAGGCCAAGAATATGTTTCGAGAAAGGAAAGTCTGACACTTTGTCTTTCCTACCTACCACAAAATTTCTAGTCAGTAAAATAACGTGTTTCATTCCCGATTTTTCTTTTCCTTTATTTTCCACCATCCTTTCCTTTCCTTTTGATTGATGATATCTCACTTTATATGAAAAATTGTTCGGGTGATTGTCCGTCTTTGTGGGGTTCGTGGGCATGTTCTCGCGTATATGTTTATGGATTTCGTGGGGATGGATAGTCATTTGAATGATTTATGCGACCACGTAACTTGCTTCATTTACTTTTGTCTGGTTGGTTGGAAGACATTGCCACCTGGCAATAAACACGCCAGATTGTATTGCAATAAAAGTGTTAAATAAATAAATAATAAATAAAAGGTAAATTGTGTGATTTGACTTTTTATAAATTTTTGGTTTTAATTGTAATTTAAGATTCGAATCTCAAATTACAATTAACACCCAAAATCTGTACAAAAAGGCGTCAATGATCATAAATTATCTCGAAAAAAATGATAAATTAATATAAAACACGATTTTCCCAAGTACGTCACATTCAACTAGAACATTCTGTCCGCTTTGATTTAGTTTCATGTCCAAAATAAATCTATCATTTCATGAAGAGTTGTACTCAGTACTGGCGTGGCACGCATCCCCATGCCTCGGAACAATTCCCTGCCCAACGAAATACATGTAAATAATTTTGTCACGTTGTACGCACGTGTTGGTCTAATTTCTCCATTACTCCCATGGTTGGATCTCAAGGACGACAGTCTACCGCATTTGTCGCCAACCTTTGACATATGTGAGTCGAAGCTGTTTTAAACATATTTTTCTAATCACTGATCGTTTTTTTTTTATTTCAGTTCAGTAATATGTTGTTTATAATACTTGTATCTATGGAAAATAAGAATTATTGACTACTGAATTATCCTTATTATGTATTTTAAATTATCAATACAAACACAATTTACCGGAGTTGTTTTATTTTTATGTATTATTTTATTAAGTCGTTTCACTGATTTAAATTTTATGGAGACCCAAGTATTGTCTTTATGAAATTGAACCATGACAAGATAGCTAATAGAGTATGTAGATTTTTTTTTTCATTATGTTTCATGTTTTTTTTATTCAGTTTTAATATATTTAAAAGAAACAATAATCATTAGAATGAAAAAGTTGTTAATAATATTTTAATATTCGGTTCCACAAAGTTGAAGCGGAAACCTTTGACAAATTTAAGATACATGAAAAAAAAAAAATTCCCACTATCAAGAAGGTATATTGGTTATTTTATTTTTACTCTCCCATTATTAGAATAGTTTTTAGCTTACGCGTAAACCAAATGAGTATTTTAATGTTTTATAATGGTTTATTATACCTGGTTTACCGCTTGCTTTGGTTACATAATAAATAGCTATATTTTACATCTCCATACAAAAGATTATACATTTTGAATTCCCCTTTTAATTTTATTGTATTTTTGTTTCCCCCCTTTTGGTACTGAATAAAGAGAACAAATCAACAGTAGCCCACCACAGACTAAGTCATTCTTGTAACAAGTTGCCAGATATAGTTCTGACTTGTCCTTTTGGCTATTTTTTATGTTGCTGCTTGACAGAGAACGCATGCGTACAACAAATTGTAATAATATTCTATTTTAATGTCAATGATTGTAAATAATGATCCTGGCTTCCTTTCAACACTGATCTACCTTGGTTTAGAAATCAGAGCTGGATTAAGGAAGGGTTGTTTTGCATTAAACTTTTTTTATACGAGTACAACACATCTGTCTGATTTATTGCCAACCACAAGGAGATACATTAAAATACCTTTGGTTGAAAAATAACATTACATGACATTTTTGTTTGATAATCAAATTTCCAATTTAAAGTCTTCTATAATTATACTATATGGTATACATCGTCTTATCGGTGGCCGTGGTCTAAAGATTAGTATTCATACTAAGCAAACGGATGCCTCAGGTTCGATTCGTTAGACCGTTTTACATCTGAATTTATGTTTTTCTGAAGTTTATATGCTGCAAACCACAAATTCTTATATCGCTATTAAAAACACAACAATAAATAACACTTACCTAATGAAAGGTTCCAGTACACCAAACCAACCGATTGTCTTGGAATATTGATATTCTTGCCATCGGAACTTTGGGTTTGATCTGTAATAAACCCGCTAAGGTGTACTGTGAACAATTAAAGTGTAAAACAATACAATATAATAAGAATTATTAACATTTTATGTCCTATCTGCTTCCAAAATCGCATTGATAAAATAACTACGAGTAGAACGAGATATTATTGATATATGTGGAGGAAGCGAAGAAATTGTATCGTAATAGGAAAGTTTGACACTATATTTTCTCTGCATACCTCAACAGGTAAATGGTGTGATGTATTTATATGTTATTGGCCATGCGGTATATCTGTTTTTCGATACTTTTAAAAGGTTCTCTGAGATAACGATGATCTTTCACTCGAAATTTTTTCTGCTTTTTTGATATAATAATAAAATTAATGATATTTTGTAAGAAGGAAACATGGAGAGTCAGATAAATCATAAGAATTGTATGAGAAAAGCGAAGGATGTGTGTGTCGACATAGGAAAGTCTGGCGCTCTGTCCTATCTGCCTTCTCTGACAGGGAAATAACGTAATCGACCTTTCAGAATCAAATTCATTTTCATGATTATTTGAACTTATCAGTTGTATTACCTTTTTTAATTTAAACAATATTTTTTAATAAATCCATCCCTGACAATAACGATGTGATGTGTCGAGCGAGTCCACTACTTGTAGACTAACGTACAATGCCCTACAACTCACTATACTTGCATTGTATAGGAACTCGCGTGAAGAGATACTCTTATGTTATTTGCATTGTTCAATCCATGTTTATTTATGCCTGCAACAGCAGTTAAAAGTAACTCCAGATCATAACTTCGAACCATTGTTTCTATTGAAAATAAAAGGTTTACCAACATTTGTCAAAATGTCTCTTTTGTCATCTCTCTATATTTTTTCACTCTCTTTTTTCTCGCTGAGTAACGGCTTAAAGGTTTGACATTCTTTGTTTTAAAAATACGTGCGTTGAATATTTATGCGAAATGTTAGCTCATATTTTCCGTCAGAAATATAAGAAGATAAAAGCTTTTGCTCAAATGAAAAGTTTGATAACGCTTTAATGGTTTTTTTAACCCTTAGAAAGTTTTTTCAAGTTCTAAGAAAAGTAATACATATTTAAAATAACCTCCTGTAACCTTTCCTTTTCTCTGTTCTGAAACGAGGTGTTTACGTTTTGGAGGAAAAGAGAATATTTTGTATCTTGTTTTTAAATGTTCCAATTCGCGAAGGCGTAAAACGGTATTTTTTTGTAGTAACATTTTGTTACTTTCCTGGAATTTCATTATGTAATAAATGAATCATATTAAACAGAAATTAATATATACAAGTCAATAAAAAAAAAACTTCGTAGTATGTTATATAGTTTTCATCCATATTAATTTATGTTTCTTTTTACACAAATTTATTAGCATATAATCACAAACAAATATCGAAACTTGAACGTTAAAATTCTTTTCCAATTAAATGTGACCAATATTAAAAGTTATTTTAATAAATAAATTTGAGAGAGCGGTGTCAGACTTCCTGTCGTGACAATCTTTCGCCTCGTCTATTACCATACACTTTCTCATACAGCTTCTGCGATTTCTCTAACGCTACTTTGATTTCCACGATTCACCCTCTCTCGCTTGAATTTGAGATCTCTTAAGACATTTTTGTCACACACCTCCTTACCTCAACGAATCATTTGACAACACATATTTTTTCCCTTTACATAATCTTCCCACAATTCGAAATCTAATTTAAAGTCTTCATGTTTCTTGTACACTGTTCATGTGCACTGCGGAAGTTTTTATTGCATATTGCGTTGCATATTTCACCATTAAGTATATAATTTGACAACCGACCGTCATCAAGCCATCGCATACTCTTTTCTTACAAGAACGCTTCAGCTGATGACATACCGGAGCGATTAAGGACTCCCTCATTGGTAAACTTGTCTTGCCAAGTTAAGCCAAGTATTCGACGCAAACATCTCATGTGGAAGACATTTATCCTCTTTTCCTGGTATCTACTGTAGATGTCGGCCAGTTTTCAGCGCTATTGAGAAGAATGCTAAGAATACAAGTAAAGTACGTTATTTGATTTTAATATGTGGGTTTTTATTGTGACATAATCTTACCTTAATTCAGCTAAATATAGATACAAGGGAATGTAGACTTTTTAAAATTTTATTATGTGTTCATATTTTTAGAATAATTATTCATATAAGATCAACAACTTTAAAAAATCCCATCAAAAAAACACAGTCATCAGATTATTATTTAATACCTTGTTATTGCACGAACATTTTGTTTATGGGTCATTTTCAATCACAAATGTTTACTACTAAAGAAAATTAACATTCAGAATGTGAGTGAATACAGAAATATAAGATGTTACAATAAAGACATTAATATCAAAACACTCTCTTGATCCATGAAATTTGCAGTAAAAAAATAATAATGCTCACGACAGGCCAGAACTTAGGTGGCCCAGGGCCTGCATACCGTGCAAGAAAAAAACAAAGAACATGATATACTTAATTTACTTATTTTATAGGACATGATTATATATCTAAACACAAATTCTTCCTTCTTCTTTGGTGATTAATAACAGATTTAACATAAATATAAACATATTTACTATTATTTAAATTAAAACCATAATTCAAATTTTCCCATCTCATATCTTTACAGCATAACCCTCACTATGAAATATCAGCACATTTAATACGATTAGTAACATTTCGTGTAGTGTTTGAGAGATACACTTTGTACTATCTCTAGTGTAGTTAGTGATTTATTGTACAAACATAAATAATCTCACATTTACTATTTATATAGTATAATCACGAAGTATGTAAATATTCTTCAACATGCATCAGTAAAAACGAAAAACTTCTGTCATTAAACCTTCACAAAAACGAATAAATCACAAACAACTTTAAAAAATCTCCCCGGTTTAGTTCGTAATGTATCAATTTTTGAAAGAAGTTTTTAATACAACATAAAATGTTTATTTAACCCCCCAATTTTAGAATATTAGTCTTGATGATCGGTAGGACATAATAACTCTATTGCTGCTCGCTGAAATACATTTCATCAATCGTATACATTGGGGTGCCGGGGGTTGAAATTCATAGAAGGGGGTTGTTTGCTACAAAAGTATTCATTTCCCCCCCCTTTGTCGTATGTATTATGCAGATGGTTGTATTCATTCCGAGAGGCGAATGCAATTTCCTTGCCCCATTTAATTTATTTTTTTACATCGACACACTTATATGTGTCCTGTTTTTTTTTCTAATTCAGCAGTCGGAAACATGTCATTTTTCGTAAAAAAAATACGTTATACAGAGAAACAAATGGATGTTGGTTAACAATGACGAAAGTTGATGTGTTGTTATGATTTAATTGTAAAAAAATTACTTTCATCACCCGAGTTTCAACACTATCTTCGTCCTTTTCTTTAGAAATATCATAGTATCGATGATTCATTGTCATTACGAAGTAAATAAAACTAGGTTGATACAATTTTATCCCACAAACTTTTTGTTCATTTTCCAGTATCGAGCAACAAATGTCTTCAGAATGATCACCATTAGTGAAATCACCGATATACTTTGTTTTTAATATTTTTTTATTTTTTTTTTCTTGGAACAATAGATCGTCGAGTAAAACCGGTAAATTGGAAAAAAAGTTTGTGAAATAAAATAAAATTACCCTTTTTTATTTTTTCTACAAACGTGTTATTGTTTAATATTGATTTAATACTTTTGTGTGTAAACGAAGTTTCTAATGTTTGTTTTTCTCCTATTTCTATTGACACACATTCACGTATAAATGTAAGCTTATAAATTTTACCTTTTAAACTACAAATTATGTCTTCTTACGTTGAAATAAATCTCCTTTAGTACAGTTATTTGGGATCTAAAGTTAACAAAAATGCTTCTGGTAATTTTGCCACCCATATATTTGTATTTGACTTTCTTACTATGGGGAATACCTACATCCTGTTTTATGGACCAGGGTTTTAGCTAGTGAGTAAAAAACCTCATCACCAGCACGCCATGCACCTATTGCAATATACGCAAATATATCTTTTGATATAATTGTACATACGTTATTAAGAATTTTCAATTAATTTCAGTAATTATCTCGTGTCTGAATTAATAAACGCTTTATTTAGAATACGCTCTTAAAATAATTTAAATATTTAAAAAATGTTATGTCAGGTTTAACCGTTCTCCAAAATATAACCAATATGTTTTAGTACACATGCGAATAAAAATCCCGGCAGTAAAAGAGAAATTGTATTTTTTACCGACCTATTTACACATGAAAGTGCGTATCGTTGACTTTGAGAAATGTTCCCAATCTCTGAGCTCGTAAACGTGTATAATTGTATGAATTTGTATCAGGCCGATTCATGTAAAAATGCGTGACGCAATAAAGGCAACGTGTTCCAGTTACTCGGCAACTCAGGAACAACTCTGGAATACGGGTGCGTGCTCCTTAACTTACAACATGAATTCCTGGAACAGTGTTTTGCAACATTTCTGGAGGAAAAACATTCTAGTTTACTCGTGTGCGTTGTTTTACGGAAATATATTTCGTTCGATTCGTTCCATACCGCTCATTTATAGAACAAGAAGTTTTGACGTTGTTTTAGAACAAACGTTTCGTGATTTGAATTGAACTCATTTCAACATTATTGTTATTGATTCATCTGTATTATTTTTTTATTCTTATTATTAATTAATATGTGTAAGTTCCTAAAAGAAAATATGTAAGAAACCAGCTGTAACTAACCACGGAATGTAAATATACTTGCTAAGTTGAAATGTTAAAATCCAAATTGCTTCATAATATAGCTTCCGCAGCGTGACGCTCATTGGCTTCCTCTTCAGTCTCTTGCTGTTGTTGCGCTTGTCGAAAATTTCACATTTGCTGAGCATATGTAGCGCGACGCTCATTGACTCCGTTCGATATTTGTCTGTCATGCCGTTGCCTCTGATAGTTTAGCATATATAGTATTCAACTTGATTTGCTTTTCTTCCTTTAAGATCCATTCCTATTTATTTCATTAAACCGTATGGCAATAATTGACTTATTTGAAGACATCAACATTAACAATATTAAACCGTAACTATGACAACACCTATTCCTACACGCGGACATAAGTACATTTTTTTTGTATAATTTTTAACTATACCGAAATGTTTTAAAATACGAGTATACTTCACTTTCATTATTATAGAAAATTGACGTATTCTGCCGTAAGAAGTGAATTAAAATTCCGTAAAAACACGTAAGATTGTTTTGCTGTTTTAGCGAAACAGTAATTTCTCGAAAATCATAAAACGTATATTACAATATTTCAAACGCGAATTTCACCCCAGTTTTTTTTATTTATATTAAATATATTCCATTTCGAAGAATTACTCGAGTTCTCATAAAAACATTTTTTTTAAGAACTAAAAAAGCATTATTTATCTCAAAATATTCCTCGAACTAACTTCTATACAATGCGTATCCCTATTCCTATTTTTCTGAGATTCGTCTTTTTTTATTTTTATTTTTGTTATATTTACTCAAATATTATGTCAATTTGTTAAGTTTAAAACACGGTCATGAATACCGATAATAATTTTAAAATAAAAGCTGATTTGATTATAAGAAATTACTTTAAATCTACAAATATGACAGCTGTATTAATATGAAAGATTTATTTCTCGTATAAATAAATTAACTGGTTCTCTATTTTTAATAAAAACATTGACTAAGAATATTTAGTCATGAATAATCAGTTTTATCATTTAAAATTTCTTACGATTATGAATGTTTTAAAATGGAATAAACGAAATACTGAATTGTTTATTTTGACATTCAACTTCATTTCGATATGATTCTCGTTATGTTTGCAAAGTAAATTTATAATTTATTTGTTATTTGTCTTGCATAGTCTAATTATCGCAGAATTTATGCATTTATCAATTTATACTATGAATGACAGACCTCTGAACTTTGTTTGAGTTTCCGTCTTATCAGTTCCTTATCGCATGGAAGTCCATAATTAATGGATGAAAATATGTACCGGTGTTTCAAAAGGAACTTATCTCATGGTTGAAGGTAATTGTAGAAACTTTAACATTAATATCAGGCGTAATTACAAAATAATTTCATAATTAAGTATTTGGTTTGGAATAAAATTGATTATAATTTTTGAAGGAAGGTAAATTTTACCACAAATTCGAAATCAATACATTCGAGTACATATATGTATAAAATAGCAATATCAAATGAGTGATATTCAAACTATCAACCTACTGATCCATGTATATCATATTGCTACCAATATATTTCTTTTAACTATCCAATAGGTTACTAATAACAGGACCTTAATGAATATTTTGAAAACAAAATATGGTGAAAACTGTGTTTTTTTTTAAATCCTTTTCAATTTTTTTATGTTTACAATACTGCATTATTTGTATTATTTGAAGAGTAATTTTGATAGTTAAGACTTTATTAGATTGGACTAGACTATCTATAAATAACGAAACAAATGCTTTTTTACTCTTTAACAAATAATGTTAAAATTAAACACATTACAAACGAGGAAAACCGATCAAACATTCTTGCTGTCCGCAAAGAAACATGTGAAATTTGTGCCTTTATGCCATATCCGTGCATAAGTAAGTAAAATCCCATTGGCATCACTGCAGAAAAATACAAAGATTTTTAATCGTATTCAACTGCTAGATTTGTATTACACTTTCGTTATATACAGCATAACCTGGCGGTTGTCAATTACTTGAAACCAGAAAAGAAGTCCCCGCAGCAGTTGTCATGTTACATAAATACCCAATTGAAGTGCTCGGTCTTGGTTCTTGAATATGTCCAAAAAGTTTGCTTTATTATTTGTCACGTCTTATCCTTATGCTTTTATCTAAAATACACACTAAACCATATTAATTTGCATAATAATATTTAGCACAAAAATGAAAACTACTCACTTCTTCACCTTTTGCGCCCCTCTCCATTAGGGATGAAACGATCCACATGTCAACCCTTATCAAAGGAGACAAATTTTAAAGGATAACAAAAAATAAACATTAACATGATCTTCAACTCTGAAACGGGTCTGCAGATAGGAAATTTGATCTCGGCATGCAGGTATAATCCTCTGCAAACACGTGGCTCGACCCAGCTCATGGTTCACAGGATGCAAAATGAGTCTTTATTGCTTTTTAACTATGAGTATAACTTTAGGTTTACTTACGGGATCAACACATTTTTAAATTTATACAAAACTTGTATATATGAAATATAACAAGTAAAATTGTTCATGAAGTATTTTGGTAATTGGCCGAGGGTAGTAGTTTTTAAAATTTGCTTCGGGTTTTAAATAAACAACCCCATTGAATTATCATTGTATATAATAATTAAGATTACAGCCCAAATATTAGATGCAGTACCTATTACTAATAGTTTAGTGAATAATAGATTTGTTATTTATTGTTGACATCCCTGTTTTGAATATACAATATTTACAGACGTCATTTCACTTGAAACTCTTTAATAATGCTTATGAATTGCATTTTATAATTTTTATAAATTCAAAAACAAAGCGTTCTTGAGGTAATACTCGTACAAGTAATGTATTACGAAAAAAATGCCATACAAGTTGTCCTATTGTTTATGATAACATTAAATTCTTTCTTAATATCGTATTCTGGAAATGTTTCTAGAAGATTTTTTCTGAGAATGGTTATTGAAACAAGGTGTTTTTTTATAAATCCTTTCTTCCGCGAGTAAAAAAATTTAAGTTTCTTATTCAAATTCAAAGTATTGATTGATTAAAAACACTTCAAACATGATGTAGGTATATAGTCAAGTGGTTAAGTACAGAATGACTTGAAAAAAATGTATAATTTCCCCTTCTTTGTGGATTGATTCGTTCCATCGAAGACAATTCCACACACAAATTAATAGTTTTAAAAAATATATATCATTACTTTTATTATATTATTTGTTCCAACCCTTCGGGGCGATGATTTGGAAAAAATATATAATTTATGGCTTCGCCATTATCGTCATTATTCATTGCCTTCGTTCCGATCAAATTCGATTAGCAGGATACTATTATGTGTAGGGAACTGCCGGCCATCTTGGCAGCGGCGCACACTGGATCAAATACGACTCTCCCGTAAACATTTGAGTTTTTTTAAATTGTAATGTTTTTCAAGACATTAAATAATTTTACAAATACAAATCATGATATTTATGTACATTTTACATGCGTATATTAAATTTCGATTACTGTAGAATACACCACATTACAACTTTCAAAATCGTAGTGACGCGGGTAAGTGCGAAAATATATGTTTACCTTCGATTTATGTATTTTTTGGTTTTCGACTCAGTTTTACATATTTCGTTGATTCCAAAATATATTTTTTTAATAAATAAAATATGCAATAAAATATGAACATAAAAATGTCGAAAAATCAATAAAAACCTACGTCGCAGATTCAACCGCGTATTGTGATATGATATTTTGATAGTAATTGAAAAATTGTCAAGTATACCAAAAACTTGATAAATGTTTCAAGTCACAATTGTTAGTTTTAAATTGAATTAATAAATACATACAAACTATCACACCATTTGCCTGTCGGTAAAGGCAGAGATAACAGATCGCTAAATATTCATATCTTGATACCTATCCTTCGCCTCTTCCACATCGACTAGTATCATATATATGTACGAGTATATACAATATATGTACCTTTTTATACAACTACGAATTCTCGGATTTTATTCGTTTACTTTGTTCAAAATATCATTAATTTAGTCCAACCATAATTTTCTTCATCTTCCTCTACCAGACCTTCCACTCACATTTTATCGTATAAATAAATATTCTGTAACCTTTTTCATGTTTATGCGAGGGTTATTTTCGAACCACTGTGCTGCGGTAGGAACCTCGTAATAATAGGGTCCGGATAATGGGAGGTATAATTTGTTCCCATTTTTTTTTGTTTTATGTGATAAATGGGTGTGTTAACATAAGAATAACTTCATGCACTTGTTAATCGATGCGTTTTGTTCTATGCCGTGTATCAATGAGTGGTGATTTAATGTAATTATTTTATTTAGGACTCCCTGTAGATAAATAAATAATTATTTTATAAGACAAGAGATGAGAATTAAGAAATTATTAAGCTAGTAGAAGCTTTAAGAAATAGCTTTGGAATAGAGTTTATCAGTAATTAAGAAATGCAGATGTATCGAATTTTTTCATTTTTAAATTAAAAAAAACATTTCATTGTATTGTGTCACACTTTTACTGTACACAGTACATTGTGGCAGGCATGTTGCCGTGCGGCAATATTTTCCAAACAGCCAACCAAGAAATATGTTAAGAGGTCTTGAGTCAAAATCAGGATGGTTCCAATGAGAATCGAATCCACAACCCTGGGCTGGGAGACAAGAGTCTTACCAACTAGGACACGGGGTTGTCGAATATTCTCTCTTTTAGTACAATTTGACTGATTTATTACCACGTGGCAATCTTTTTCAACCAACCAAAACGATGTTTAAGAGAACAATTTTTTTCAAATAATATATGTTCCATCAGGAAATTTAACTCGCAACCTCGGGGCTGGAAGTCATGCATCTGACCAACTATACCACGTGGGTTCTTAAACATAGTACAACAATTTACGCACAAAATAGTACATCTAAAAAGCTTAAACATTTAAAAATTATGCTTTTTTTTTCATTAAAATATGTTTTCAAAATTACGAATTTAATGGAATTTTATAGTTAAAATAATTTTCAAACTTCTGGTGAAATCAGCTCCTTTATTTTTACTTCCGTTTTGAGGTCAACGAAATTTCTTAATTTAGGTCACCTTTTTCGTTTAGTCATCGGAACAATATTTTTCAATAACCATTAATTCTTAATTCCTTTTAAAAATCCACTTAGAAAACCCTTTTCAATAAACAAGCCACTGTTTTAAAAACAAAACAAATGGATAATTATTGTTTTCATAATATCTTAGAAAAATCCTTTTTAATTCTTTACTCCTTAATGTGGAATAACCAAACAATCGTTTTGTGGAAAGAATATTATAAAGGTTTACTTTACCCTTTCGTGATCCTTGAACCAAATCTCCTGGATCGTTGTTGGGCTTTTGTGATACCCTCATCAATACGCTCCCATTCATTATGCGCTAAGAATGGACAAGGGTTGGAAATTCAGGAGAGAGCACCGAGTCCATTAATGAGAATTCAATACATATCTTCGGTGTATTGATTGCCGAGGGAAGCTTCGTATTAGAATCTTTAATACCTGGATTTCTGTTGTTGATTGAAGAGAGATTCCGTGTTGTTTGAAAAGTTTAATATTGTGTTATTCTGATTGGATATTTAAAAGATCGTTCTTTGTAAAAGTATAATTAATGTAGACACTAGAATGAATTGAGTTCTTTGAAGGAGTGCCACTCTTGTTTCATCATCATTATCAACCAGAGATTGTTTATTGGTTTTTCTAGTTCAGTTCTTTACTTTTTTGTGATACTTTACTGTCGATGCCAGCTCTGGAACGAGTTACCAACTAATGTTGGACTCGCTTTGTCATTAGCATAAAAATAAACGATTATTTAATCTGAGTCTCAATTCAATGATGTTATGTGTGTCATTTATAATTTGGCTGTCCTCTTCCCCATCTCTTCCTTCTTTCACCGATTGATTATATCACCATTGTTATTTATATTGTTGTGTGTATGGATTTTGTACAAATTAATAATACTTTTATTTTAGACCATATAACTTTCGTATATTATTAGACCATACAACTTTTGTATTGTACACTTTCGTTATATACAGACAACCTATCGGGCTTATTGTTATGTAGCAATCTGGACTTCTGTGCGGAAGGTCGTCAGTTCGAACCCCGCGCTGTGCTACTCCCCTCGAATGACACAGGCACATTTTTCCGTCTAGTGTTCGAGGGTATTAAGGATACCCATGACTTTGGTCATATCTATTCTTTAAAAAAAAATCTCTTCCAACTAACCAGAAAGATTTTGTAATTTATTTTTAACAAACACTGTTTATTCCACTTTTTTATGACGGTATAACCCTACCGGTTTCAAGGCTTTCACCTCATCTTCAGGGGAGCGCAAACAAGACTTTGTTTGTTAAAACAGTGTTTATTAAAAATAAATTACAATGTCTTTAAACCTCAACAACGTTAATGCCTTAACTATAAACAACATAACCAGAAAGATGTTGAAGGGGTCTTAAGTGAAAATCAGATTAGAATTATTTTTTAAAAACCTGGGTTCAAACGGGGATCGAACTCAAAACATTAAAATTGTAAAACAGGTGTCTTATCAACTAGATCACGAAAGTTGTCTGGTTGGTTGGAATATATTGTAACCTAGCAATAATTCCACCAGATTGTTATACAATTGATCACACGTCTCTACCTGCTTCTCCAGTATTCTTTATCCATTACCGTTTGCTCCTATGTTACGTTATGTCTTTGATCCATTACTGTTTGCTCCTACGTTATGAGTTCACGTTTAGTGTTATTAAAATCAATACACTGCTTATATTTGTGAATGATTGTATCTTGATCACCATTTTTCATTCAATATTTATTCTATATATTTTTGATACCCATGAGGTTTTAAATATACATAATCGATATTCGATCTATATCCAAAATATATTTTATGCCACAAATATTTGCTTTGTCATTGAAACTGTTACATCTATTGAAGAAATGGAGGTATTATCTAAGAAATGTTTAATATTCTTATGAATATAATCATATACAACTGTTACATATTCAAACACATGCTGTAGCTTTCACAATTCTCGTTAGAAAGTACAAAGCGGATGCCAATTTACAATAAGCTTCATTGTTTAATGTTTACCAAAGATATACACAGTCAATTCAACCGGTCTTTCTCGAGCAAGACAGGAGCTGTATAGCCGATGCCGCGCATGAGCCTATTAAGAGAACATCAGAGATTCCTGTGCATTGATAATCCAGGCTGTTCCTTGCGAGGTCTTTAGCGCTACTTTACTACTGCTGCTGAGACCAGTGTTTATAATATAAGATAATAAATCTCTGATCGTAAAAGCAATAAGTTCTTCTAAAGGATCAGTTCACATTCTGAGGATAATGGATACGGATCTTACAAATATCTCTCATACATTGGTAGACTGGATTATCAAGATCCGTGTAATCCGTATGTTCTTAAAGTGATACAAGAAACTGAAAACAGCTCCGAGATTCTTGTACGGATAAATTTATTCTTATTTATATATTCAAGTACCTTGACTAAATTCAGACATTTTAAGTGTGTGGTTTGGGTTTTGAACATGAATTTGAGACTGTAAATAAAACAATAAAAATATAGTTTCGTTCTACAATAAGATGTATAGTTTCGTTCTACAATATGATGTATAGTTTCGTTCTACAATATGATGTATAGTTTCGTTCTATAATATGATGTATAGTTTCGTTCTACAATATGGTGTATAGTTTCGTTCTACAATATGATGTATAGTTTCGTTCTATAATATGATGTATAGTTTCGTTCTACAATATTATGTATAATTTTGTTTTCATCCATATTTCTTTTAAAAAGAAAAGATATTTATTAATTGACAAAAAATCAGAAACACTGATATAAGATCTACGTAGCTTATTGTATTCCGCATAACAACCGTTTCTGTTATTGAAGCCCTTCTCAATTGTTTAATTTTAAAATCATTTTCCTTTTTTTAAAGATCTGTTAACTGCATATCCAACTGGTTAACATCGATAATTTCGATCTTTGTAGTATGATTAAATGTCGCTTTTTTTATTTTTCCTTTTTGTTACTTTTCCGAGTTCTTGGTGCATTATTGTCTATCGTATAATAAACATTTACAGTATTTAAATGTTTATGTTAAAATGACTTGCTAAAAAATATCTACAATAGTTTCTGGTTTTATTAATTCGTGTTGGTTATCAAGATTCAAAAGGATTACAAAACACAATGAAATCAATAAAACGTTGTGAAATTCAACATAATTAAACACTTAACATAATGTTAATAGATGCATAGTTAAATTTAAACAATCAAGTTAAGATATTGCCGTAATTTACTGAATGACGTAGTTCACGGTCAGTGCACACGCCGAAAATCTAGCGCAATTATTGCGTCATGCAAGAGTATTTGCATTTGCAAAGCAAACAATAACAATTGCGCAATCAATATTTTGAATGGGAAAGGCATACAACAAAATGAATAATCGTTTGTTTTAAAACCGTTTCAAATGAATACTTTGTTTTGGTGGTTTTTATATCATCAAATGAATGAAATCCGAATACGTTTGAATATTGCATATGATATTTTTGAGTGTTTTGATACTGAAAAATGTCTGATGCACAAAACATAAAATGTAATAAAATCACCAAATAAAGAAGAAGGGGGTAGAGTGTATTGACAATATTGTACGTCAGAAAAAAAAAACTTGTTCTTAATGAATTGTCGTTCGCTAAGAAAATATTAAATACGTGTTATTTATTCTTAAGATAATATTTTTCGACGTATTGTTTATAATTCTGCAAAGCAACTTGCATCTCGTTCTACTAATGAGGCCATGTGTTTTCTATATCTCAATATCTATCCATAAAATTCCCACAAAATTCTTAAAAAATGCAATATTTGTTTTACGTGTGCGTTATTCCACTAAAAACAAATCTGAGTTCATTCATTACCTCTATAAAATAAGTCTTCGACAATTACGTAAGTCTGCTTGGTAATATTTTGTGGTATACATACATAACATATATTGAACTTAAATATACATATAATTATTAAATAATTTTAAAACAATGATTGTAATTTATTATTACTACTGCTTTTTGTACCTTCATGCTAGTTTAAGATAAAGTTTTGTATTATTTGTTAATAATTTTAAGTACTTTATAACCTATCACATGTTCATTTGTATATAAAGACACTGTCGTGTCGTTAATTAAATAAATAAATAAATATACATTGGATATGGTCGAAGATTTTCAAGACAGTTTTCCACTAGTTTAAAATGTTTTTCGAAGTTGCAGTCGCGACTTTCAATGTCTCAGTGTTTGCTTTTCGCGTGGTTAATATATTGAACAATGTTTATTGACATCACCCTGAGGGTGAAGGCTGCAACGCCTACGAAACGTCGGTCATCACTGAAGCCAATTCAACACGGCAACAACTCCGAAAAACACTGTCAAATACTTTTTACATGTTTTAAAATAGTATCAAATATGTTAATGTTGAACTAAGTAATTTGGGTGTATTCAATTTTGAAGGCAGAAAAAAAACTGTCGATTCGTTTATGGTAACGATGCGTTTAATAATGAAGCAATTGTAAATTAAATAGTACAAAAAATTATGTTATATATGTTAAGAAGGCAGTTTTAACAAAGAATATATGTTGTTGTAGTATTGTGGTTACGGTAAATTTTCTTGTGTTTTACTGGAAACACTAAATTATACGAGTAGTGTAAACTGACTTTTAAACCATCCTTTTAAAGAAAACTAAAATAACTTTGATAAGCATCAGCAATCACTGTTAAAGTTGAAACAGCTCTAAAAGTAACTTTATAATAAACTAAACCTTTCTTATTATAAAGCTAACGTAACTAGTAATCCACATTCGAGACACCAGGTTAAGCCCCCTGCCTGCTATGCAATATTTTAAAGATCCAAATAAGTCGAGTTTTATTCTTCCTCCGACACACGGTCCCCGTAAAACCAAATTCGGCTACGATTGTTCTCGTTTACGGCGTTTATTTTAGTACCGCTTGCCTTAAAACGAGGCACGGCATTGCCTTTGTTACTTAACACTCTGTTTGACACTTGCAGAAAATATTTATCCCTATCCTCAATTTATATGCGGACATTGTCAGGAGGAGGTGACATTCGATAACGTATTTTTTAACTGTTTGAATCATTCGTCCTCGAGCAAAATGTTCAGTTTCCTTGTTAAAATTGCCCGTTAAACCACCCCCCTCAACATTGCATATATTTAGTTCCTTAATGATACAACTGTTTTTGCAGTATTCTCAAAATTTATTTCCAATAACGATATAAACATCTAGATTAAAAAAAAAATAAGAGTCCTATATTCGTGAAATAAATCACACAAAATTTGAAGCAATTTTTTTTTTAAACATTAAGTTTTTCTTCCATCGTCTGGAACCATATACAACATCTATTACTTGTCCAAATTCGTCCCGGTCTCTTGCCGATTGGAACTCTTGATCTGCAAGGTCCATCTAGTTCTAGATATTTCGAAGTCAAAAGAACCAATCTTATCCAGCCATTGCTTCCTTCAACATGTATGTTCATAATTGTTTGGTATAGTATATATATATTGAGCCGTGAACATTATCCGTAAAATATTTGTCTCAGTGAAGTACATCTCGTGTAATTGAATTTTTTTTACACATTTCGAATAACGCTATAAAACGAAACTCCGCATTTAGTGAACTTTTTTTTCCTTTACTAAAAACCGATATAAACAAAAAAACTGTGTATGTGTACAATATTTAATTGGTTTTGTTATCGTTTCCATGTTGTGGTCTTAAATTTTTCAATTGCACTTCAAGGAGAGTAAGTTAGTTCATTGCCAACTGAGGACAATTTTTTTTCATATAAAACGTATGAATTTCATTTAAGTGATAATTCAGTATCAAGAATAAATGTTTTTTTTAAGTACTGTATATTATAATTTTACTAATTAAGAAACAAAATGAAAAGTAATTTGGCGTGCAAATATTACTCTCTGTTACATTGTATAACTTTGACAGCGGAAGGGTTAGCATGTGGATTTCGAGAGCTTTCCCTCTGTCAACTGTTAAACTTAAGCTATTATGAATATACATACACTGGTAACAATTATTTTGTAACTATAGTAAAGATCACTGTATACATTTAATCATTCTTGCGTATTTATTAATAGATGCAGATATTTCTGAGGGTCAATAAAATGAAGACAGAGACGATGAAAAAATATACCAAAACTAACCACTGTCACTTCAATAAAAGTTAAATAATAGTTTTGGATGCTGTCCAAAGCTTATAGTGTATGTGACTTCATTCATACTTGCCTAGACGTTACGCAATTTTATAATGAATTTATTTTAAGGCCTCTGCATAAATGTACTCATTAATCTTTTGAGTAGAAGTTTAATGAAAATTTAGCTGAAATATCAATGAAAAAGAGCTTAGGTTAGTTAAAATGTTAAATAACTCTTTTGTTACTGAAAAAAATGACAAGTAAAAAATTTCTTTGACATAAATTTCAACACTGACAATTTTTATATATTTTTTTTACTATTATTATTGTTTAAGTTTTACATTATTAAATACTTTATTCATTTATTTATATCTAAACGATACAATATAGCTTATGGCAGTAAATTTCTTAATAAAAAAATCAGTAGTGAACGCTCAATATATTAAACAAGAATAAAATATAGAAAGAAAATATTTAAACAATTATAACGAACATAAATAAAAGAAACAGGCGTATATAAGTGTTAAATTCGCGTATTCATCTAAATAATAAACATTTACGTTTAATATTTATAATAATAAACATTTATATTTAATAATAAATTTTCAAGTAGATGTTTTGAAAACTTTTTCCTTTCAAATAAATGTTACTTGAATGCATACAAGTGTAACTACATTGATTAAATTGTTTTTTTTTAAACTAATGATGAAAAATAAGTTAGGCCCATATATAATCATTTTTAAACTGTCATTAAAAACAGTTTTGCTTATTTCGTTTGACAAATCAGCTGTATTTGATTCGCTTGGGCGCTGCTGTAGCTGCCAGAAGTAATTTGTTTTATATTTAATTTGTCAATAATAGTGCTTTCGAGTTCCGAGTTGATGCGCCTTTGAGGAGAGTTTGATCTCTTATCGGTGCTATACAAACTGTTCTTTTTTTTATTATTATTATTGCTCAAGTCATTACTTCCTGACTTTTTTTATTTTTTTTTATTTCACCTGGCGAGTTTATTGCCATGTGGCAATCTCTTCCAACCAACCAGAAATATGTTTTTAATGGCCCTTAAGTGAAAACCAGACTAGAATTCCATTTTTTTTTTTAAAAAACCTAATAGATGCAGATATTTCTGAGAGGCAAAATGCAGACAGAGACGATGAAAAAATATACCAAAAATAACCACTGTCACTTCAATAAAAGTTAACTTTACTAATTATAACTTTACGATTATTACATATTTTTTTAAACATAGGTAATGTGAAATGGCTTACTTTTATATCGATTTTTTTCCTTTAAAAATTTCATTTATACTCGTAACATCATTTACACGAAAAAGTATTGAAATCGGGCCGTGATAACACACGACTAACGAAAAAGATAACGAATTTATTTAGTCATCCGTTCAACATGTGTGCACCACCTAAACGTGTTATTTTCACCCTACTTAACACACCAGTATAGAAATAATACAGATTTTCATGAAATTAAATATCAAGTAGATAATTGAAATCCTGAATAAAATATTGTAAAATTGAATAAACTGGGTGGATTCCAAATGTTGTAAGTTTTAAAGTATTAAACCAAAGCTAATCTTTATCCTCATCTAATCTAGATTTAATTCTTTAAACGTAAATTTCCCACCACTAGTTTCGATAAATCTTCCATGAACATAAAAATGCTTCGTAATAAAACTTATACCGGTATCGTAAAATATCGTCTCGCCGCCATTCTTCCACGCCCATTTTTTTTGCTGTATCACATTTTACTTGTACATATAGGATATTAAATTATTATTAACATATGACTTTAATAATAATGATTAATTAAATATATCGTCTTTAATTGATCCGTTGCAGACATGGGTATATCATAACATGGCATTTGTGTAAAACAATTCCTTGTGTATCTCTAAATTATGTTTTATGAATACATAATTGGTTATTGTACGGCAAGGATGTAATTTCCCCTTCGTATGTATATTGGGAGTTCAGTTTTAAAACGGTCCAAGTCAAAAATGTTTTTTTTACAGTTGTTAACTTCTTGATTTATTCATCCGTTTTTTTTAATTTTGTCCAGAAAAAAAATATTCAACGTGGATGTTATTGCGTATACATAATTTTTTTTTTAGTTATTTTTAAAATATAATTTCAGATAAAAATGTAGCATTGAAATAAAGATTCTTGAAGTCGCTAGAAAATTTATTTAATAACGAATTGGAAAGATAAGATGCCAGTCTTCCAGTCCGCGGGTTCCGGATTCGATTCCCGTTGGTGTCCAATTTTTTAAAGGTTCTAGTTTTTTTCACTTATGGCATATTTCTGGTCGGTCATTAGAGTTTACCCTTTGTAGAATAAATATAATATACATATTATGTAAAAAGACTAACAAAACAAATATAAAGTGCAAATGTGAGAAGAAGGCGTGGTAGAGAAAGACAAAGGATGATTAGACCGAGTGAATGGTATTTTGAAAGAATTCCAAGGAAATTGAAATTTCTGAGAAATCTTAGAAGTTATTTGAGAAGGTCTATAAATAAAGAAGAGGTGAAGGATGTGTATCGAGATAGGAAAATCTGGTGCTTTGTCCTCTCTGCCTACCTCAACAGGGAAATGACTGGATAGGATGTATGTATGTACGCAGGTATTTTAGTCTGGTTTTCACATAAGCCTTACACATGGCATTAAACCTGCCAGGTTGTACTTTATGCAATGAAAGTGTTGTTCAAAATATTGCAATAAAATTTTTACAAATACATGCCCATTAAAAAAAATTGAGTGTAAAAAAATATATATTTAGGTTGACCAAAGTAAACTTTACCAATAATTATGGTGAAAATCAGTAATAATACAATATTAAACTCCAATGTATATTAGGCTGGCTGGAAAAAAAATGCTATGAGATAATAAGCCCGCCAGATTTTACTTTAGCAAACTTTTTTATCTCATTTATCAAATGTTTTGACTACATAAACTATGTTATTGTTGTCAACATTGACACCGTCTTGGGCCATTTGAGAACTGAGCCCCCTCTATATGGCTGGCGTCTCCAGCAATCCTATTATATCGAGACACGAAAGCATACCCATACCAAAGTAATGAAATGGAAACAGAAATGATGAAAGACATCAGCCATGTAAATTCACGTTATTTGCGTTTGAGTCGGGCCTTTGAATCTAAATATTTTATCAATACTTTCGCAAGATCTAATTGAGTTGTTGAAATTGAAATGGTACCCGAGGTCCCAGAGACCTTTGCTAAACAGAGGAGTTCTGTCGCATTATTCATGGCATATTAGTAGGAAAATAAAGTGGGTCTCTGAACTAATGTACTCGTATTGACTTTCCTTTGAAATACTACATCACTCAGCGGATTGTTGTGGACTTGTGATACATCAAAGTGTTAGGTTTGTATTATTTTTACTCTCCACATTAAATAATTCAAAATTAGCATAGTTTTAACGGAAAGGCTAATAATTGAGTATAAGTACATAACAATGCTAAAACCCCTGTTTTTTGTAGACTAGATAACCGCTTCGCTAGTTAAGGCCTTTGAGGATGTGGACCACGCGATAACATGTGACTATATTAACTTATGAACTCCAGTACGAATCCGGCATGGCCCCGGTAACATCGGGAAGTGATAGTTTAGATAGTAATATGTGTATAACAACTACCAACGAAATTTGATAGCTATAGTTGTTTATCCAACCACATACAACTTTACTGAAAGAAGTATATTAGTCAGCCATCACCAATATGATTCAAGTGTTTTTTTTATATTAAATAGTAGGTATTTTAAATTTTCATTATCTTTACATAAAATAACAGAAGAAATTAGACACTAATATCTAAATTAATATTTTGGTCGTAAAAGTTATTCGATACTATGTATTATTTTTTGATATATGGGAAGTACATCTGTTAATCTAAAATTGTATATATTTGACCGAAATCTTAAAACACTCAGCTGAAATATTCACACTCTGCTTTTACATTCTTACACATACTTCAATCTCAAGCTCTGACACACAAAATTACATCAACATAATAATCTTAACAACCATCTTCTTCTCTTCTTCACGTGTCCTGCCGGGTCCCCCCGACGTTGACGACCATCTGAGAGAAAGCTTCCCTGTCCTGGGCGGCGCGAAACAGCTCCCCCACAGTTCTGACGCCGGTCCATTGTCGGATGTTTCGAAGCCAGGAGAGCTGTCTTCTGCCGACCCCTCTGCGGCCCTCGATCTTCCCCTTCATGACGAGCTGAAGTACGGTGTATTTGTCACCTCTCATTACATGGCCAAAATATCAACAACCATAACAATATTATATCAACACACTCCTTATCACATACTCGATATTCGCAACAGTAATTTATTTACATTCCTAACGATAGTTTTCTATTTTAAAATGAAAACAAAAATAGACACATCAAATTTCATTTTAATCAGTTAATAAGTGTTTAAAATGATGTATGTATTGTATTACAATATTTATTACTTATCATCTAAAGGAGCAAACAGACCGGACTTCTTCGATTAGTCATTCGATGTGGCTTGCCATATTGCATAGTATATAGATTCTTGATTCTTACATTCATAGTATTTGAGTGACGTTACATTGAAACAGATGCTTTTGACGTTTTCTTTGATCATTAAATGGCCTCAAAAAAGTAAATGTTAACGTAAATTCTCAAGGATTTTTTTCAATTGTGATAATGTTATGTAATGTATTTCACGTTTTGTGTGCATTTTCTGCTGTTCAAACAAATATGTTTTCAAAACTTCTTAAATCAATCAAAACGTATTATTATAATACAATTTGAATTTAAAGTAAGTTAGTCTTGTTTGTGCTACCCTGATGATGAGGGAAAAATCTCAAAACCGGTAGGGATATTCCGTTACATGAAGGGTAATTAACAGTGTTTGATAAAACAAATTACAATTTATTTAAACCTGTACAATATTAATGCCTTAACTATAAATAATATATTTGAACACAAAATATAAAAATAACTTATTTCATAGTGTAAGTATTGCAAAGTTATAAATTATGATCACCCAGATTTATCCAGAACGCTCTGAAGTTCAACCGAAGGGAAAAATGAAATACATTATTTTTATTCACGCCCTGATAGTGTTGAATGAATAAAAGTCACAAGTTAAGATATTATAGTTTTGACATTCAGCTCTTAAGTGATGTGTCTGGGCGGTATTGTTGTGTTTAATACGGTACTTATATCGTTTAGGAAATTGATTTTCATGTGTGTAAGTAGTTGACTCCGTTAATATTAGTATGTTCAAGCATCGTTTAATGACATAAACAATTATAACAGTTCAAAAATAATTAAAAAACCTCTAATACCGTACGTGGCACGGGTTAATTGTAAAGTGAAGTCAGAAATAACCAAAATATTCTCTCCGATGGCACTACACTCCAAGACGGATCCGGTCTTCTCCACTCTCTCCACTTCACTCTCTCCTCTTCTCCACTCTCAAGTCTCGTCAGTCATGATTAAAATTCATATTTTTTAAATTGTTTAAAATTAAGAGAAACGCGATTAACTTGTATTATTGGTACGTTTTGCACATAATATAATTGCACACTTTTAAGATTTATTTTTATTAAATTTTTCTTTAAATATAAAAAAAAAACCATTACAAACTTGAAAAAAATTATAAACGTACTGATATAACATTGCAAAATGCAGTCATTTTGCAATGCATAATAAATGTTTTAATTTAATCTTCTTACTTGATCAAACAATCGAAGTCAGACTATAGAATTCTTATAAGTGTTAAGGTCCAAAGACACACAGCAATTTTAAATCACATTTTATGCAAGAATATTGAATACCAATAATGCAGCTATTCGCCATACTTTTCCATACAAGAATCTTTGTATGGGTTGTGAGTGAGATATGATTTTTTCTGTCTCTCTCTCTTGGTCATTTTTTACAAGCAAAAAAACTTGAGAGCACACTAACAACTCACCAGCGGAAAATAGTCGATGAATTAATAAATTTTAATACTCACAAGCTATAGAATCTAGATAAAAAATATATTACATAGTCAAAAATCTGTTAGATTTCTCTACACGTGGGTAAATTTTTTTACGCATATAATACTCGTTAGGGAATTGCGAAAGCTTAAAAATTTAATTGAAGTATTTTTATTAGATAATTTAACAACAAATTATTTTGCTATTCCATTTACTACATAAATCCCCGCTACACGTGTTTCGACCTTAAGAGGTCGGAATAAGTCCTGAGGCTCCCTTCAGGCGGAAGGTAACTAGTGGTAGTATAATACTGTAATTTATGTTAAATATTGTAATATGGAATTCTACAAAGTTAAAGTTTTGACAAAAGGAAATAGTTTTGTTGACCGTGAACTAAAAAGGTATAAATGTGACGAAAAGTATATTAGATTTATATTTTTTCAATTTCGCATCTTTTTTTATCGTGTCTTAGTAGCTATATATTTCTTAGCACCAGAGAGAGCATTTCTGCCCATCGCCATGATTAACATTCTCCTTCCTTATGGCAAAGGCAGTTAACTCGGATCGTAACAATAACAATGAGAGTTGTTTGTGATGATGCGAGCCAGTTACTATAAAAGGAGTGGGCACACACAGCGGCTGCAAGACGTGGGAAGAGAAGTTTCTTCGTCCTTGATTGCACTGCGATTCTCTTCATCTTACAAAAACCCTTTTGATGTAAAACAAGATTGAAGACAACAACTTTAAAGGTCAAAACTTCTTCATGCAGTTTAAAAGGCATGATATATATTCCTTATTAGTTTTGCAACGATGCTATGATTTCGTACTTAATTCTTTATTTCACATTATTTTTCGACGCTCAATTTTACTATATGGATTGAACAGATATAGCGAGAATTTGGTGTTTGTTGTATAAAAACATATTTAAAAAATGATAAGAAATTACTGAGATAATTTGTATTCCTCGAGTATTTATTCTACTGAATTGTTTTATAAATATAACGATTGAATTCGCAAATATGACAACATTATATTAATTGTATTAAGACACTTCTTGATTCTAAAACAAAAAAACAAAATTGTTTCGTATTATTTAAACTAAACCAAAAACATGTACATAAAAAGTCCCATCGAAGTGTATTATGGTGAAATATGATACACCATGCCATTTCAAACGAGCTTTGGGTTTCAAATCAGTTTCAATCCATTAAGATATTGCATGGTAAGTTGTCAGCATCGTTTATTTCCGTTCAGGGACGGGATTGATTTGAATCCTTCGGTGAAATCGATAAATTTTTCGAATAAAAATAATTTCCGAAAACTCACCTTTTCATGATAATTAAAAAACTTATACTCTTGGTGAAATGATGAAATAGTTGATATGATGTAATCTCTCAGTTAGTGTGCAAAAGCCATTGATAAAACTTATACTGTGGGTAAAATGATGAAATAGTTGATATGATGTAATCTCTCAGTTAGTGTGCAAAAGCCATTGATAAAACTAATACTGTTGGTAAAATGATGAAATAGTTGATATGATTAAATCTCTCAGTTAGTGTGCAAAAGCCATTGATAAAACTAATACTGTTGGTAAAATTATGAAATAGTTGATATGATGTAATCTCTCAGTTAGTGTGCAAAAGCCATTGATAAAACTAACACTGTTGGTAAAATGATGAAATAGTTGATATGATGTAATCTCTCAGTTAGTGTGCAAAAGCCATTGATAAAAGATATTTACAATGAAAACAAAATGCCTTAGGTAAAAGAAAATCTCTTAAAAAATATAATTGTTTCAAAATATTTCTTCAACAATTAATTTGTCTTATAAAAATTGATTTATAAATAATATCAAAACCGTGTTATTTAAAATTCTACCAGACATGTTTCAATCTTTACGGATCAATTTTTTTTTTCAACAGTTTATCAATAAATTTTGACTATCAAAGTGATTTTTATAATTTAAGTCACATTTAGTACAAAAATTTAGAAAATTTCATAATTTTTTCAATAATTAATTTTTCTACAGTTAATACAATTTCAGGTCTCTTGGGTGTTGGCGATCACCAGAGCAAAATTTTGTACCAGATGCATTAGTTCCCAAGAAGCCCGTACTTCCACCCAGTTTGTAATGTTGAGAAGCCAAAATATTTGCTTTCTTTCGACACCTTATAGCCTTTAAATATTTGTTGTAGATGCTATACTTCTCCCCGCTCCAATCATGTTGCAAAAATGACACCTTGCGATACTTAGTACTAGTAAGCAACTTCCCAGTATTAAGGTTCTTAAATTTCCTAAAAAAAATATATTTATTTAGTCGGTCAATTGAGAAATATGTTTTCTCCAGTTCTTAGCGCAAGCAGGGACTAACAATGTTAAGGGTTACAGAAGTAGAGGTAGATTACCTATGTGCGTGAGAAACCAGGTGAAGAGTGTTATGCTCCAGCTTTTGTCGCACTCTATGGAGACCGGAAAACGGGGAGAACTAGAGAAAATTATAGATAACATCGAAGTTTCAGTTTGGATTGAGGAACTTACCTATACTGAATCTTTCACATTTAATTTTAATTGAATTATCAATTGAGAAGGTTTTATATTAACGCTTATTTATTCAAGCCAACTTAAATCCCTCAAGCCTACCCTGAGCCTACGTGTATTAAACCGCCCCATCTCATAAAATAAAATCGACTCCGAATGATGTGCACAATATTTCTACATTTCTGTAATGAATTTCGATTCCAATACGGAGCTTTCAGGATATTGCAAAAAAATTACTCCCTCCTTTGTGCCTTTTACGTGGCCGTATTTCTTTTGTGGAAAAAAAACTATGTTTTTCGACATTGAAAATTTTTGCTAAAGCATTTTTTTTTGTGGTAGGTATAATTTCATTGGAAAATACTGAAATTTAATCATTGCTAATAGTCTGCAGGGTCATAGAAATATTGTTAGTGAAACCAGAAAACTTCTTTAATTTATTTTTATAGGAAATCGATGATATGGTATTGTACAAAATAAGATTCCGTAAATAAAAATGAGCGTTTATTATTGAAAGTAAATGATTTTTTACATTGTCTAAAAATTTTTTTATTCCTGAGACCACTTTAGTAAGAAGGTGATTTACTCATGACAATTTTAATTATAATGTCTGTGTTATAAAATTACTTAACTGTAAGTATTGATTTATTAAGATTGACATTGTTGGATTTTCCTAAGTTTTGAACGTTTTCAATAACAATTGTTTTGAGAATGAGTGTCATCCAATTTTAAATGATCTAAGAAATTTATTCTTAATAAATGTTTTTGTTTAACTCAATTTCTAATATAATATATAATATTGAAACACTTTTTGTAACTGATAAATACGTTCTATTGTGTATTCATATATATTTTATATGCTTTATAACTAATCACGTTGAGATTACATTTAAATGAATGGCAGTTATTTATCGATGCTAATCGGGAAAAATAATAACCAAAAATATTTTTTTATCAACCCCTCTTGTGTTGATAAATTTTAACAATATACATGAGTATAAACTAAAGCGATTGTGACTCTTTATACCCTTATGTTATAAGGCACACAAGTAAATGTTTGAAAAATCATGATAAACCTTAAAAATCAACCAATTTCTTTCAGAATTCCCTTGATAAGGATATAATTGGATGAATATGAATGGAGGATCCTTTAATGTAAAAAAATCGAGATAACAATCACGATTGAAGAATTTGTATACTTAAAAAAAAACAGATGAGATAACGTAAATGTGAAAGCAGCCTTTAGCAAAAGTAAACTACGAAATATATAATTTTTCTTGTGATCATTTTGTATCATTGACTTTCACCCAGGGCTCTCGGGTTCAATTTCCGATGGTATCCGAAAAAGAGAACTAGTTTGGTAAAATAGCTCGTTAAGTTACAATCACAAGTGTTAAACGTGTGTGGATATCTTTGTCGCTTCACGTATTCCGGTATTGACAGATGATGAACTACGAGTTCTGTTTCTAATCCAGTGGTTTTTAACCCGAAGATTCGATTAACAGGGATCAATATGATACAATCTCCTGATCACGCTCTTTAATATGTTCGAATCATCAATTCATATATATTAAAGGATAGTCATTCGAATGAATGAATTTCATACCATATAATTTTATAATGATTTAAATAAAATGTCAAGTACCTCGATATGTCATAGTAACGCATTCGGCTTTAGGTGTGGTGAAGTGTTCATTTATTACCATACATTTTGATAAGACCTCTCAGAAAGGATTGTCTACAAAAGTAATCTAAAGTTGCGTAGGCCACCTATATCTCTAACACTTAGAAGCATACCATTCCCCGCTATGAGACCGGCAACGATAAAAGCCTTGTCATAACCCTCCGCACTATTGGATCGATTTGGAATAATCAATTTATTCGATGAAAATGAAATCGACCTCAGAGTTTTACTTCTGTCCGAAGAAACATCTCTCAGACACCTTTAAACTTGATGTAGTTGTTTGAATCCAATTCAATCTCCCAATTTGAAGTAAAAAAAGTTATATTCTAGAACACTTATTCCCCTTTTCCAAGCACGTGCTCAGTGGCACTTTTTTAAAATGGCAATATGTAAATTAAAATTCCGATCAATGTGGTTCATTATGACAGGTGGCGAATTCTCCAGCACCCCTAACCCACATACACAACGTGTTAATGGAACCTCTTCCCCACCCCGGCTAAATCAGCCCTGATTCATTTGTTTTATGTGGTTTGTTTCATCCATGTACATTTAAGTCTTACAAAGCAACCTCAATATTGCCAATGTTCTTTCATGTTAAAAGTATTGATTTTCTATCACACCCCATATTAACAAAAGCACATATAGGCCTTTGAATTAAACGTGGCTTTGTTATTTTGTATAAGTGAGTTCTCTTGATTTATTATGGAAAATTAAAAAAAATATGTATTTGTTTTGAGTTATATTACTATATATGAATTTAATCATTAAATTTTACGGTATATTGAAGAGGAAAATAAAGATTCTGTGACAAGGAAGCCCAACATTTTTTTTAAATATTAAAGCATTTTTCTTTTTGATACAAATAAATGCCTAGTTGGTAAGACGTTTGTTTTCCAGCCCCGGGGTTGCGGGTTCGATTCCCATTGGAACCCAAATGAAATAAAAGCCTATATGGTTATTACGTAACGTTTCTTTAACATATTACTGGTTGCTTTAAAGAGATTGGTCACAACCCCGTAATTTTTTTGTATGTGAATCGATGTTTTTTAGAATATTTATAACTATTATATAACAAAAAATATTAAAATTTCAAGAATGTTTTCACAAAAAACAACTTTAATTAAATTTGTAGAGCACGTCTAGCATTTCAGTCGACATCAAGACATTTTCCACGAAGAAATGAATTATTTTTTAATAATAGTTTATAAAACGAAGATTGTTGCTAGGTTTTATCAAAAAAATTTGAAAATACTAGTATGTTAATAAATTAATATAATTTAATATAAAACATTTATTAAATTCTTCTTGTATGGTTTCAAGACTCACAGCGGTATTCTCAGATATTTTAGCTAGTCGAATGACTCCTTTATGAGCCTGTGAACATCCTGGATTCCTTCAGTGACCACACGAATGTGACAGTCGTTGACTATAAGCTTCGTGGTCTGCATCTGATGACATTCGCATAGCGGTGACTCCTTATTATGGTCTTATTTGTGCATCAAGTTAGCAAAACGACTGTCGTATGTGCGGACTCAGTTTAAACTACCCCCGATTTTTCCTGACTAACTATCTCTGGTTCGCTCAACAGTTTGGTCCATTACCAGATCTTTATTTTTAGTTAAGTCTGTTGATATTTTCATCAACCGTAAAAAAGCAGGAATTAGGTAACTCCATGTCTGCTTTGTTGGATATTTTTAACTTAAGATGTTATTAAGTTCAATAGAATCCTCCGACATTTACTCAATCTTAGGTATCGACTAAGTTACTGGTTATTCATTTTGTATTAAGTACTTTTTAAATTTTGCTATATCATTTCGTATTATTGGTTTCCTTAAGAGTGATTTTATTCATTCTGTTATATTATGTTTTATAATAGTTACTGTAATGTTTAAAGAACACTTAAGTGCCGTTTATTTTATAAATAAATAAATAGAGAATATTTGCTTTCCGACCCCTCAAATAATTTAACAAGGGAAGGCGAGTTTCCGAATTAAATAAGAATCAGTTTTGAGCAAATATCAAAAAATAATTTAACCATTCATAACCACAGTGTTTTTCGTATTTTGGAGTAAACTACCTTGATAAGCCCAAATACACTACCATCTATAATTCCTGGTTTTTTTGGTAGTTATTTATAGTATTCGCTTTCATTTCATAACTCCCATAAAACAAACAAATGTTGCATATCAGAGCTGTTTATTTTTGAACCATAAAAATAAAATTTAATCGCGATGATGCATAAACAGTGAACGCTTTCAGTAGTAACGTTTCAGTTAATACGTTTCAGTATGCATATTCGTCTCTGGCACATGGTTCTAATTAACCTCAATGATAATGATGTGAACCAAACATGACGCATCTAATGCGTTACCATCTCAGGAAGTAAGGGTTGTACTAAGTATATTTTAAGCCAACATTTCTTTATAGAACGATCTAATCTTTTTTATTTGACCATTTTTATTGCGTTTTGTTGTTGATACAGTTTTAACTCAATTACACCAAGTAAAAATATTTTGGTGCCAACTTTGATGTATGGGAGGGAAACGTGCACGTAGAAAAAGACTGACAGGAGCTGAATAAACACTGTAAAGAAACGTACATCGAAAATAATACATGGAGTGACAATGTATGGCAGAATTCAGAATGAATGGATAAGGGATGAATGGGAACTTAAGGCTAATGTGGTAAGTAAAATGAATAAGAGTACGTTGAGATGGTTTCTTACAAAATCGTGTAAATACTTCCGATATCTAGTTTTACAGCATTTGGTTATATATAATACGTTCTAAAAGTGCCTTTGTGGAGTGGAATTTTACCTTTGTGGAGATATTCAGAGTAGCTTAAAACTGTATGTAAATAAAACTTTCATGTACCCACTTTGAAGACTGTATTTGTAGGTACGAGATTAAAATTATTACTAATTTGATATTTTATAAAAAAAACAGCCTTATTTTGTGATAAAAATTTGCGTCTTGTCACTCATCTCTTGATTTCCATCTTTAAAAACAACTCTAATTAAAAGTAGATTTTTCCTGAATCAATTATTTTTATGTGCAGGGATTAAATAAAAATGATATAATAGTACAAAAAAAAAGTTCTTTAATTGTTTTAAGCCCGTAAAGTGATGATCTTATTCCCTCTCTGACAACTATGAAATACATGGAATCCCGCTCAATAAATTTTGACAGCTAAAATTGTACAGGACATTGGGATATGAACCAGTAATGAGTCCTATGTGCTCTAACAATTGAACTCCGTATCATTTAATTGAAGCTATGGTGATATGCATAATATGAATAAATTAAACTGCGTCATACTAGCCTTTCTTTGGATTAGTTAAAAAAGCTTTCTGGTCATATTGATTTAAAAATATTTTATTTGCTTCTCATTGTATAATAAATAGGCCTTAAGTAAAAGTGACATTCATTTATAAACCGACTTGTTACGATGAATAACGAAGAAAATTTAATCGAATTATATAAAAAAAAAGTAGGGAATCGGTTTAAAAATTGCATATGTCACAGTACAGTGAATGGAAACTTTTACTAATTAATTTACATCTTAACTAAAATAATCAGTAAATTAGGAAGAAATCGTTTATTGGAAAATAATAAATCCATATTCACCAGTGGTTATGTTATATACCCTATCTAGTGTTTGTTAATCTTTACTTTAGGGAACGTAAATTTAAAATAAAATGATAAAACACCTTTTAATTAAGGTTTTTCAATTATTCTCCCAATCACACTTTAGAGTCTCGCATTTCAAAGAACAAGAAAAGCAGCTACGCAGGTATGTTCATATTCTAATAGGTTCACTAATAACGAGTAGTAGAAGTACACAGTTAACAGTGGTAGTTTACATTCACTGTTACAGTGCGACGATACATTTTCAAATTCAGTTATTCAACAAAATTCAATGTTTTCTTCTACCATTCCTGATGAATATATAATTTTACACCCATAACAACTTTCGTAATCATGTTCACACGATCATTTTTAATTTTCCGATTAATACGAAGCAATACATAAAATGGTGAACTTATTTTAGTATTTTCTTTTCTAGTTTCATCTAAAAACTAAATGGAAAAAATTAAATATTATCAATGAAAAGTCATATTTTGTTTGGATAAAAGTGAACCATCTATTGTTTTTTTTTTCATTGATACAATTGTTTTTGTAGCTTCCGCGTTTCACAAACCTTTCTTGTTTATTTATTTACAATCGTAAAATAAAATTGATAATTCCCATAAGTAGTTAACAATAAATTGCTCGTCTCTGTTTCCCATTTAACCTTTCAATAATATCTCTCCAACGTTCAGAGCTCCTGCCACGCTCTAAATAATTTATTGTTGTTCAAGAGAAGAAAAAAAAAACATTTTAAGCGTAATAATGGATTAAACCACCTCATAAACGTCCTAAAAACTTTTTCAAAGCGCTTATAAAAATACTGAAGCACTTCATATACGAGCTGAGTTCTTTCGGGCCGGCTTTAGGATGGGTAGAAATTTATCGTGTGTCATAATTATCATTCATCCGATGAATCTATTTCTGGAGGCGACCCATAGCTGTACGGTTTCCTCACTTGTAATACGTTCAGCGATAGGGTTGTCATCAATTTTTAAGTAGCTTTAAATATATATGATCTTATTATTTTCGTGTTAAAGGCACCATACTATTTCCGCCCAGATTCTCCCAACTGGATAACACTGAGGGTTCCATGTATCAAGTCTTATTATGTGCAAGACACCGGGTTGTTCAATCACTATGTTACATCAAGTGTTGCATAGACTGCTCGTCACCGCAGATACAGAAAGTCGTTCATCATGTAACATTTCCCATTTTGACATAATATATTATCCATGGTTTTCCCAATTCCTGTACGGAACCTGTAGTTTAGAGTCAGGTAGCAATTATTTTACAGACAAAATCCACTCGCTAAAATTCGACGTCCCTCTCCAATTGTTCATCCTAGCAATAATAGGTAGTTGTTCTAGAGGCATAGTGCCCCTGATGAAACTATACCTGGATTTCTAGTAACATATAATATATGATTTTAATAGGAGGGTGTCATACGATCTGTTTTGTCATACAAAGTGTCGTCAATCTCCGAGTTATTTCAGCTACAACAGTTTTGGAGGCTATTTAGTAATGTATTTGTTCTTAGCACTGAATACTTACTATTTTCTCTTTTTTTGAAAAAAATATATATAATATAGGTAACCTTATACCGCAGAACACTAGACGGGATAAAAAACATGTGTCAGTCGAGGGGAGTAGCACAGCGCGGGGTTCAAACCGGCGACCTTCCGCACCGAAGTCCAATGCGTTACTGCGCGACTATGCATCTCTTATAAGGTTATGAATAGATGACCTCCGTAGCCTTGTTGGTAAAATGCCTTTCTTCCAACTCAGTTACTGTGACTTCAATTCCCATCGGTACACAGTTTTATTACAGAGCGTTTAAATCTAGTTTTAACTTATGGCATATTTCTCGTTAATTGAAGATATTGTCACATGGCAATAACCCAGCCGGGTTGTACTATACGTGTATACAACAAAAGTTTTGCCATTTTACTTTTCTTTAGTATTTGAACATTTTATTGAAAATTAAGTTGAAACACTTATTTTATATATAACTTGTAATCTAAAAAATAAAGAAACATTACCTTGAATTTTAAATCGAAACGCTAAAACGTAAACGATATTATAAAGTGCGTGTCATTAACTTTGTGTTGTCATTCAGATTTGATAATAACTTTGCTCGTTATGGTGTATTGATCGACTGTGTGAGAATTAAGTTAAAAAATATGATTTTAATATGGAAACTTATCATTAACCTGACATTTATTTCGATTAAAACATAATTCAATTAAACACAAATGATTTAAACTAGTGAAATAATAATAAACTAGTCAATAAAAAATTTATTCATGACAAAAATATTTATGAATAAAAGGACGACTTATAAAGCGCTGTTGAGTAATAAAATATATTTTGAAGAGCGCTCTATTACAGAAAAACGCCTTATATGAAGCGTTCGGGTTCGTTTCAATGATACCAAAAAAAAAACAATAAAAAAGTTTATTAGTATCGTAAAACAGGTCTTCTGATATCAGTACTGATGAGCGCTGGATATGTCCAAGTGTTGTCTTTCCACCCTATTTTTTTTTATTCATTTATTATTTTGTATTGCCAGATATATTTAGTTATTCAGAGTGATTTAAAAAAAAATCCGTTATTCTTCAAGTCAGTGCAAGTAATTTTTCTAGCGTAATGCCGCACCTAGCGAGGTAAGTAATTAAATTTGAACCATGTCTAATTACTTTTTGTCAGGTTGATTTTTAATTGTCTGTGACGTCAGAGAAGAGCGTGAAATATCCGGAATTACTTTAGATTACCAGTGGTGTTACTTTTAAGGTACATTCTATTTCCAGACACTGTTAATAATATTTTAATTTTAAATATTACTTCTTTCAGTGTTTATCCGTCTATTGAAAGCTACCCGAAAAAAAACACTGTAGCATAATTTTTAGTAATGCTAGGGCCTCAATGCTCTTCAATTTCGGTTGATTAGATGCAGGATTTGATATAGATGTAAAATTTAAATTACATTACATTTACTTAAGTGCAAGGCTGCATGGTAAAAAACTGGACTTCCGTAAGAAAGATCACTGGTTCAAACTCCGCGATGTCCTCCCCTTGAAAGACAAACGCATTTTTTTCGTCTAGCATTTGAGGGTATATGGATACCTATGACTTCAATCATGTACACATATATGGTAGTTGCAATCTAAATACAGTTTTGTCCAGACCACTTAGCTTCTGCAAAAATACTACCTGTTGTTGTTAGGATGAACGAGTGGATAGGAACATCTTGCCCCAGTGAGAGGATTTTGCCTATAGGAACCTAGCTCTGAACTGCCCTAAAGGACCTGAAAATCTCTTAATAGGTTCCAAATAGAAATTGGACGCACAAACAACATAGCAAAATGGAGAATATTACGTGACGGATCGACTCTATTTTTCTACGGTGAGTAGTCCATGCACTGTAGTACCCTAGAATCCCAGCGTCTTGCAGCAAAAAGGGATTGATTCAAGGAATACCCAGTGTGGTCCAGATGGCAGAATTTTGGGAGGAAATCATATAATTCCGTTGACACGATAAAATAAGAAGTCGTATATTACTACCGTCGTTTGGTATCTGATTTGATTTTAAGTCACATGTCCTTTCATAGATTCTTGCTGCTACTTTAAAAAAACAATTTCTTTATTTACTGTCTTATAGTACACGCTATTTATGGCGCTACGTGAATGAAATGTCTATAAAGGTGTATAGTTTTATAATAAGATCAAGATTTTCGTTCGTGACACTCAGTGCGGTGCGGGCTGCCCGCCTTGAGACGGTCCCGCATCGTATGAATAATCTTATTTGTATTTAAAAATATTAAATGACTTAGGTATTTGCATACTTATGTATTATTTGAATTGTTTTTCGGTTGATGTGCCTTTTTATTCGGTTTTAATGTAATTATTTTAATTAGTTTTTTATAACTTTTTAAATATTTGTCTTTTGTAATGAATAAAACATTCATTACTTAGTTTTTTTTTGTTGAAATATTTATTGTGTCATTGATGAAATAAAGTTTACCTACCCCGACAGGGATATGAAAGTATTGTTTTATGTGTTTTATTTAAGTCTTTCTCTACGAATCCAACAATAATTTAGTGAATTATTTAATATAGAATATTCTTGTATCTACAAAATTACTTTCGGTAAGTTGAATACAAAAGTAAAAATAAATTAACCTGAATATTGTAAAAATATCATCTTTTTCTAGACCTGTTGTAGAAAATAAGCAAACCCAGCTGGTGTTAAAATAAAAAAGGAAGAAATCTACAGTTACAGCATTGCAAATACAATGCTCTGCTCTGAACTAGCATTATACAGTCTCTTTGTCTGGGGCCGGCGAAGAAAAAGAGTTTTTTGTAATTACTGAGGATGTTAATCACCTTTTTTTACCTTAGTTTAACACCTCCGTACAAGAATATTTTTCTATGAAAATAACACTGCTTTTAGACAGATTCTTTGGTATATTTTTTTATATATTTATACAGTTAAATATGAATGTCAACTTAAAGTTGATGTTTTTTAGTAAAAAAAATGAAGAAGAGCCCTCTGAACGAGTTTGGGTGGGCATACTCGTATCGAACAGTATCCTAATAGTACAGCACACAACAGTATATTGGTTCTAACTTTGATGTACGAATGCAAAACGTGGAGTGGAAGAATTATTAAAACTCCAAATAAATACTGTAGAAATGCGTTCACTGAGAAGAATAAGTCGGGTGATAATGTATGGCAGTGATTAGCGATGAATGTGAATTTTCGACTGATATATTGAGTAAGGAGAAGAAGAACATTCAAAGAGGGTTTAAGCATGTTACAGTGCAAATATGAGTAAATGGCGAGGTAGAAGAAGATCTAAGAAAGTATTGCTGAATCACATGAATTATATTTTGAGAGAAGCACGTGAAATCTCGTCACCTTACAAGAAAAACCAAAGTCCTTCTTTATAAGATCCTCATCCGACCTGTACTCACATATGGCTCGGAATGTTGGACAATCAGTAAGGTCGATGAAAAGGCTCTAGAAACGTTTGAAAGAAAGGTGTTGCGCAAAATCTATGGCCCAATCTGTGACAGCGGAGAGTGGCGTATTAGGTACAATCACGAGCTCTATGATCTGTACAAGGATCCTACTGTTGTGAAGGAGATTAGAGTTGGAAGACTGAGGTGGCTCGGACATCTTCAGAGGATGGGCGAGGGCGAGATCCCAAGGCGAATCATGGATGGTGCGCCCGGGAGGCGGAGAGCAATGGGAAGGCCGAAACTCCGAGGGCTGGATGGAGTGGTGAGGGATGCAAACAACATCGGTATCCGGAACTGGCGTAACGATGCACAGGACCGTCAGTCATGGGGGCGAGCTCTGCGGGAGACCAAGACCCGACCTGGGTTGTAGAGCCATGGATGGATGGATATTTTGAGAGAAGTAAACTTGAACTCAGATAAACCATAGGATGTATGTGAGAAGGTGTAAGGATGTAATGGAGGCAATTTATTTGAATTTCGATATGCAAATCTGGCGCTCTGCTAATTCTATCTACCCTGACAGGAAAATATCGTGATAGTATTTTTGTATTAATAAAGAAGATTTTTTTAAATTTAGGAGGCTTCTTAGGAATAATCTATTGACCTTGCTTTGCGCTATTTAATTTATTTTCATCTGTTCTCGGAAATGAAATAAAAATACTAATAATGCTAAGATATTCCATCTTAACTCTCTATTGAAAAATAATAAAAAACGTTTACGTTCAAGAACATTTCCAGATATTTAAATATTCATGAAATAAAACTTAATTTTTTTAACAGTTTTCCAAATTACACTCAAATGAAAAAAAAACGTTTTTCTCTAAGAAGACTTTTTTAAGGTGCTGATAGTTTGATGAATAGTTGAATATTATTCATGTTTTAATTTTTTTCAGACGTTATTTCCGCTTGATTAATTGAGTGGCGATTATCGACTGGTTTTGATAAATTTAAAATGTTAAGCTCTGTCAAATTATATTAAACAATATTCATTCATTCGAATTGGTAGCACGGACATATTGAAGAGCATTACCGAGAGGTAAAACTGTCTTCGACCCTGTTCATAATATCTTCAGATTTAAAACTACTGGAGTAGACTCGGAACTCGCAGGTCGTGGTATAATAATATACTGCAAAACATCGCTTCATAATTTTTTATTCATTTTAATGCACGGTCTTTTAACGACAATATAAAATACTTGCAAAAGTATACTCAAATAATAATTTTGAGTGCCCGTGAATATAAAATCAACTCGTTACAAAATGTGTCACCATTTACATACTCAAATATAAAAATTATCTGAAAGCAAATATTTGTTGTTGTTATTTATCGAATAGGGTTTATCTAAGAACCTTCTTTAAAATCATAAATTTCAATGATTCGACATTCAATTATAATCGATAGGCTCGACAGAAAAATTAACTCTGGAGGTAATGGCATTTAGTTAATTTACTCCAATTCAACTGTCCACATTTCAGTTATTAAGGCTGTGAGAAAACATGTATCTAAAACATATTTCAGTTCTTTAATTCGGTGCTTGATTATTTCAGTCTTTCGGTACTATAAAACGCCTTTTTTTAAATATTTTTTCGAAAGCGACTTATAATTAAAATTTAAATGAACACGATTATTTCCATATTTTATGTGTTGTTTCATTTGATACTGATTAGGAGGTTGAAATAAGGGTAATTAAATTGGAAAACCATACATTAGATGGACATAATTAAGGCATATAAGTATTTTCATTAATAGGAATTTCATAACTAGGACAGTAATTAAGGAATATTAAAAGTAAATCAATGGATATTATTTGAAATATGAAAATGATATGTAATTGTAAAATACTATCCCTTTTTAAATAATATTTAATGAAGAAAAATAATTAAGGGGACAAAGTATTTGTTCATGTTTTTCAATGGCACAGAAAAAAACATTTGTTATTCGACTTTTTTTTTCATTATCCTGTATTCCAAATCAACAATTAGAAATCGTTAGATTGATCCAAAGGACATACTTTTGAGTAACTGAAAGTGAGAGAAAATAATTTCAGTGGATTGATTCCAACTACCAACATTTAAGCTTTTCAGTTTTTCTGTTGCATTAATTTGATAAACAATATTCAATCAATAAGACTTTTGAATACTTATCTCTCTGTCGTCCTTAAACCTGTTCTATTTAAGTTGTGATGCAATACTTGTGTGATGCAATCTTTGGTGGCAGTGTCTGCTGAATAAGAACTTGTATCTTTGTTTTCTTACCAAATATTTTCTTTTAAACATATGCAGATTGGGGGTGTACCCAATATAATGACCTCAGTCGCCACCTTCCTATCCTTGATCCCATTTTGTTTTATTTTTTGTAATATTTTTAATCATTCACTAATATATAGTAATGGGTTTGATTCTCGAGCGCCTTTGAGGATAATGTGACATCTAAACAGCGCTATATGAATTGTTATTTTATTATTAATTTAAAATTTGCGGTTACTTGACCCATGGAAAAACAAAATACCTTGACTTTAAAGATACCGTGGAAGTGGTACATCTGTGTGACATTTTTTGTTTGCAGGTAGCTACAAAACCTTTATAAAAACTTATATACTTAGTGTGAACACTTTTTTCCAGTTAGATGATATAATATTCACGATAAAAGGACATTTATATAGCGAAGAATAGACTTCTCAAGGGCACTTTAACTCTGGAATTGAACTTACGAGTATGGGTAGATTGTATTACAAAATAAACGTATACAAGTTGAGTTTAAGGATAGGACGACAGTCACTCGTGGTCATTAGATGAGGTACTTACTCGCATCTGCATCAAAACATATTGGGCAAGAAATCCGCAGAAAACTCACCAAGGGAAGACGAACTATAAAGAAACCTTTGAAGAACTTTCGATTGGTGATAGTATCACATTCGGCTTTACGTAGAGTTTAGTGTAATATCATCTTCAAAGCATAGCGATATACTCCACAAATTGACGTCTTTTGAATTTGATATTCATATTGAAAACAGTCGGACAGTAGTTTAATGCATCTCGAAGTGGAAAAAAACAGTGTAATAGTTTTCAGTATGAATTTCCATAGTGTTTCAGCTATAAAAATGTATGATTTAACATTTATAACGTTAACACACATTATAAAAAGCCTTAAAGGCCGTTTTATTATACGTTCAACTTTCAAGTATTTTCAACAATTAACCTATGCAAAACTTAAGAGCAATCGTCATATTAAACTGTTAAAATAATTTCTTGTTAAATATTTTTTATCTTTGTAGGGTTAGTCTGAGGCGGACGTGCATACGCATCAATAACGCCCACCAACAGTCACCAATTGTGGACCAACTGTCAAAATTATAATTAACTTAGACAGAGATGGTCGGAGCAGCGTGTTGCGTCCAGGGATCATTGTACCTTGTGGTTAGGCGCTGACCATGCTGATGCTCTTGGTCCAGCCAAATGTTTAATGCTGTGAAGAATTAAAATATATTTCTAAAACCGTCCATCATATATATCAAACCTTTAAAAATGTACATTGGTTCAAGTGTCATGAATGTATTGATTTCAAGCTTTGTGTCTTTGTATTCTAGTACTTTTACGGAATGTCTTAATTGTATCTTTCGAATCTGTGTCTTAGAGATGTTCATTTCCGGAGAAAAGTAGAACTTTAAGGTTCTTTTTCAACTAGTAAAATGTGTGATCAAAATCGATTCAACAGGGTGAGATATTATGATAGAGCTTTTGCCATTGCTGGTTCTGTGGCGAGGAATGGTCTGCCTCTTAGGGAGCACTTAAAAACACCCACTCAATTGGCATTCACAATAGTTTTTATTATACATATACACCATTAGGCCATTTCCCTGCTGGGGTAGGCAGAGAGGACAGATCGCCAGACTACAATTGCTTCTTTCGCCTCTTCTACATTACCATACAACGCTTACGGTTTCGATGACTTTTTGCAATGGATATTACTCCTTATGCGTTAGAAGATATCTACGCACCTATTTATATACTTACAAATTATTCCGGTAGGCAGAAAGAAGAGATCGTCAAACTTTCGTATCGCAATATACATCTTTGACCTCTTCGACATACATACACTTATACAACTTTTACGGTTTCGTTGCCTTTTTATGATGGGTATACTTGGATATTACTCCTTAAGCGTTAGAAGATGTTTACGCACATGTTTACACATATACAGTTTGCTTACGTGAAAAATTGCAAACCCTTTGTTGATTATTAAATTTTTGTTTAATGTCCTTGTCAATTATTTGCGCCATAGTGAATTAAGATTGTTTTCAGCGACTTATTCACAAACTGAGCTGTTAAGAGCATTACTACTCGTACACGGAATGATCTTGTTGAATTTATTTTTCGATATCGATATCTTCCACATCTCAGTAGATAAGTTGAGGATTGTACTCCTTAATTAACTTTAAAGGTATAAGTGAGCCACTTCACAGGGAAGCATACTTAACCTGTTCATGTGGTCAATATGATTTTTTTCCAACTTTTTAATATTGTTTTTATTTTTTGTAATTTGCGTTAAACATGTATCAACTGCAAAATAAATATAAGAATAGCACGATTGTAATTATTTTACATAATGTAATAAGCTTTTTTTTTTTAAATGAGAACACAAAAACGAGAAAACAATCGAAGCATTTTAAGTTTATTCCTATTTTCACTTGCAAATGTCTTCTTCATGCTTGTCAGTGCTGATTCCTTATCATCACCATTCATTCTACAATCGTTTTTATCTTGGCAACCTCTACAGGAAGCTAAAAATTATCTTTTTTCGTAACCCCGATTGAATATTTTGACAGTCATTCCTTTGCCAAAGAACTTTTGTATCAGTTGTTCATTTTCGATCAAACTTGTTTCAAGAATAAAACAGATTGGAATCACTTTACAAAAAAATATTAAGCTTTTCTTTGTTTAAATTCTTTTTTAAGGTTAATCCTCTTTTCAAGTTCTTCTTGGTATATTTAAAATTGTATGATTTTTTGCTAAATCAACGTTGCGTGCTTGCGGTTAAAATTTGCTTGTCTCGATTTGCTGTCTGTCTATAAGAAACGATGAAAATGTTTTTAGTCTTATTTTAAAGAAATCGTTTTACAAAATGTATTGTATGTAGGCCGCGTGAAACGAAATGAATATTGTCTCTTCATCAGCGTCATCATTCCGCTATACCCCATATTAGGGTTGGCAGAGAGAGTAGATCATCACTTCATAGTATTCTGGCACACGTATTTAACTTCTATCACATACATACCTCATTATACATTATCTATCATTATTTTAATCTATCTATTGAATAATGAATTCGAATCTTGATACAGAGCGCTCTTCAAGAAAGTTTGGTCTCTAGACGGCACTATCTAAATTGTTATTTTATTTTTATTATTATTTCTCGGTAGTTCTGTACGATGACTTTCACTTATGCTTGAATTATACGTTTGTTTAGTTAGTCTTTCGTCACCCATTCGATCAACATGTTCAAACCAACAGAAATGCACTTTTTCACCCTACTATTTGTAATTTGTTTCAGAACAAGACTTATTTGTGCTCTCCTGATGATGTGGTGAAAGTCTTGAAACCGGTAGGGTTATACTGTTATAAAAAGTATATCTCAAAACATATATCCCAAGAATCTCTCCGCTGTTCGCCGACGTTGTCCCATGCCTCCCTCAACCCCCAGTCCCCAACCCGAATATTTATCATTAGAAGCGTGTATCTTGGAATACATTCTTGTTTATGCTCACCTGATAATGAGGTAAAAGCCTTGAAACCGGTAGCGTTATATCGTTACAAAAAGTGGAATAAAAAGTAATTGATAAAACAAATTATAATGTCTTTAAACCTCCACAATGTTAATGCCAACTATAACATAAATAATATATTACTTAGAATAATTGAAATGGATAAATGTTTTTTATAAATTAATTTTAAATATTATATAGCTTTTAATACTTCATTACTCGAAAAATATCCAATAATTAAAAACAATAATGTTTCAATACTTCATTAATTGAAATAATACGTAAAAATTCTAGAAAAAGTTCCAAGCATCATTATGAAAGCTCGTTAATTTGAACATTTTTCTGTCTCCGTTTTAATTTCACGGAAAAGATGATAAATGCTTTTTACTTTCAATAAATGTGTAATTATTGATTTTGATGTTTTGTCTAATGGTCGTAAAAGTGTATGCGTAGGAAGATTTATATCTATGGTTACCGAGAGTACAATGTTTTTCTTTACAATACCTGCCAGAAGCGTCGGTTACCTTTCATTGTTACGATTAAACAATTTATTAAAGTTAAACTTAATTAATCAATTATTTCACGAAGCTCCCTTATAAAATAATTAAGAGATTATATTTTCTCTTTATTAAAATGTATTCTTTTTAAATTGATTTGATCTTGAATCTTGAAAATATTTTATTATTTCCCTTGAATGTTGAAATTTATTACTCTGCTTTTGTTTGAATTATTTAATGTTAAAAATTACACACGTTACAGAAGAATCTGGCGTAACATATTTCAATTCTAACGGATAGAATAGTGACCTTCGTGGCTTTTTTGGTAAGACGCCTTATTTCCAGCCCGAGGGTTGCGTATTCCCGCTGAAACCCAAATATTTAAATATATATGAAAAAAAATTGTCTAGCCTGGATGGTTGGTAGAGTTTTGCCACATGGCAAAAATCCGCCCGTATTATATATAACGAAAGTTTAATACGTGACAAAAATATTGTAATTTGTTTTATCAAACACTATTTATTCCACATTTTGTTACGGTTTAACCCTACCAGTTTCAAGGGTTTCCCCTCATCATTAGAGGAGCACAAGTCTTGTTTGTGCTCCCCTGATGATGAGGTGAAAGCCTTTTAACCGATAGGGTTATACCGTTACAAAAAGTGGAATAAACAGTGTTTGATAAAACAAATTACAATGTCTTTAAACCTCTACAATGTTAATGCCTTAACTATAAATAATGTATAATACTAAAATACATTGTTGAGTAAAAAATAAGTTTATTTTATTATTTGCTTTCTTGTTGTGGTTTGTGTTTTTTACATCAATATTTTAATATATAATATATATGCAAAAAAAAGTTTGTTGATTTCAGAGAGAAAACATTATTTTTTTTATTAATTTTTCTTATGTAGGTACTCGTAGATCAAAATGTCTTAAATCTTAAAGAATAAAAGAACACCATTATATACTCGTAATATCAATAAAAAAATCGTATTTGCTATCGGAAATGATTTAGAAATATACATTTTCTTAAAAAATATTACTATACGTGTTGATTTCACATTTTCTCTCATTTTGTATTTAACCAACTGTAAAAACGAAAGATTTCCAAAAAAAATACAAAGTCACAAATTCGAGTAAGACTCGTGGTCAAGAAATACTTGGAAAAGTATTCTTTGACCAAATGAACGAGATTTTAATAGAATGATTGATAAGTTGAAATAATATAAGAAGCTTTATTAAAAAAATAAAGATATAAAGAAACTAAAAGTTGTTGACTATGAGAGAAAATACTGCGAATGTATTCTGTCTACTTTGACAGCGAAATTATATATTTGTGTAAAAAGTCATTAGAAATAACTTCTTTTATTTTATAAACAAGTATTTTTAAATTCGTAAGGTATCTCTAATTTATATTTTAAACGAAACTGAAAATATTTAAGAAGCAATGTAACATACTTGTATTTGAAGTCATAACAATACAGTTTTAACATAGTTTCTTTGATCAATCGTTTTAATAAAGCGCTCTCTCACAAATTTCCACATTGTCATTATTTCTAGACGTAGGTGTTGCATTATATTTTATTGCATTCTTTATTTCAAATAACTTGCTTTTACATTTGAACTCTTGGAATGTTGAGTATTTGAATAATTCTTTTCCATTAAGAATTTAAAGTTTTTCCATTTATAAAGCTGTCAAATATGAATAATGTTTGGAAATCAAGTTGATGACTATTTCTTATTTCCTTTTTTATTTTAAACTTTATTATACGGTGTACAATTAAACGGGCTTCTTGCCAAGTGGTAAACTCTTCCAGCTTATCACACAATTGTTTTAAAAGTTAAGAGGAAAAATTATCCAATACTACATATAAGAAATAAACAATTTTATAAGGTCATCGATGACTAAGCTAGACTTTCCTTCATGATCGAGTGTAATTGTCAGCTATCTTGTGGATTGAAAGCGTCTGCATGTCTTCTGGTTTACGAGTATAGTGTACAGCAAGCACATAATCAAACACAAAGTTCCGATGCCAATGAGATCAGCTAGACTTGCTTAGCATGAATGCTAACAGTTAGACGACAGCTCTCAATAATCTTGACTAGTAGAAAAAGGAAGATTGGAAAGAAGGATGATGGAAAAACTGGAAAATTACGCTATGTCAATAGTGGTGAGAGTTTTAACATGTAGCTTGTTTCAGAGTCTAACACTGCGGGCAGGAAAAGACGACGTGGAAACTTAAGAGCGTTGAACTGAAAAAGTTAAAAGGTAATATCTGATCCAAAAAAACGCAATCAAAGAGTCACTGAACATTTAGAAGAGATATGAGGGGGTAACGGGACAGTTAAGAGTGGTATATAAAATTGACAATATGTGGGTATTTCAACTGTTTATCACATTCAACCCTTTGAGGAGTGTATGATTTGATATTATCGTATTTTCTTCAGTTGAATATGAAACGTACGTCAATATTCCTTATTATTTGGAACTTTGAAATTAAAAATTCGTTGAAATCATTAAAAAAAAATAAGGAAAATACTAACTCCCTCTAAATATTTCATGATATATTTTTTCTGAAAAACAAGTTTAACAGTAAACGAACCTTTCTATTATGTATTATGCACATTCATTGGAATCCTTATTTCACTATGTAAAGAAAGTTGCTAAAAAATAATAATGAAAGTAAATATTTAATATATTTTTATGAGAGAATTTTAGATCGTTTTACTTGTAACAAAGTCATGGAAAATGATGCTTTAAGTTTACTTTGTAAACAATTATATTTCCATCATATTTCTTCTTAAACTCGTAAATGTTTAATTTTACATATATACATTTTGTACTATTGTCATTGAAATATTGAATGGAGATTTAAACTGAAAATTGAGAAAGTACGAAACGGGAAATATATATTGACATATTTTAGTAAAATCATTCATCGCGACATAAGTGTTTTTTTTTGGTTTATTTTAAATATCAATTTGACATATCTCAATCGTATGTTTGTAAATAGTATTAGTAAAATAAATGTTAGATATTTAAATGTTACATATAAAAGATTTTCATTACATATGTCATGTATCTACTGCGAGCGCATGTTAATCTTATCTCATTCACCCTCAACATATTATGCAAACCAATGTTTCGCTTATCTAAGAACCTATAAATATCATTATCTGTAACACGGTATAGTCACCAAAACCGATGTTATCTTATCCACATTCAAATAAATATTATAAGTTATATTATACCCTTGTCAAGCTTATCGATACTAACCATGTACTAGATCCTATTATCACATTAGTGTCAATTTAACTTCGATGTGTTATGTTAAGTTTATCATCTCGTCTGCCCAAATTCAATAAGATTAGATATCACTAAATGGGTAAGCTGGGGACGAGATAAATCACCGATATCGACTCGACCTTAAAGGGCAAACATAACATGCTCGACGAATTCCTTCTTAATCTATTGAAGGGTCGTGGTATAGTTATCTTTGCTTTAAATAGGACGTCATATCTGAGGCAGAATCATTATTCTTAAAGCCGCTACTTTGTAAAGATCATAGCTGTTACTATTTATGTAATACTGTTAATATTATACATCAATGTAATTCAACCTTCATACAAATAAAACTACACGTTGAAATTCTAAAAGTGTTTGCGTTGCAAAAGGCCATAACACATACAAGCCCACACGAAGCCATGTCATCTTACACCATTATCGTATTCCTGTTGGGTTAGGAAAGGAACATATCACTTTATTTGATTCTGAAAAAAAAAAATTCGTTTCTTCCACGTCTATACCTATATATATCAAAATGCATGCTTTCCGAATATAAAGGATATCCACTCTCCATTCTTTCAGAATTTGATTATTTTGGTCGTGTGACGTTTTTAAGGCCTTCCTAAACTTCTTATACCCTTAATACAACTCCCGTATTTCATCGACTATCTCAAAATAGCTAAAATGTTTTTTGAACCTTATTTGCACTTATATGTCCGTATTTCGATTAAAATAATGTATAGGTATAATATGCAGTACACTTTCGATTATCCGGGGTCGCATTAACCGGGGCAGTAAAAAATTATAAACTTTGCACGATTGGGTAAATGCAAATTACAATTTGCCTGGATATGAAGTGCAACTTGTTACTAGTAATGAACCAGGAAATACTAATGACACAAATCAGGAAGAAGGTGCCCTTATACAAGATAAATAGTATACAGCACAGTTCTACTGGAACTTAAGTTGAAATCCTACTCAGTAATTTGGAGCAACTTGAATGTTGTGAAATGTGCGTAGCATCATTTGTTGAAATGTGAACAGACGGAAAAACAAACTTTTTTGCTTTCATATTTGAAAAAAAGGGTATAAATATAAGATTATTTCAGTATTTTATAAAAAATCGATTTTTTGGCGGAGATTAATTAGTTTTTTTTTTATCCAGGTTAATTTTTCCCTAACATCCTGGATAATTGAGAATTCACTGTACTCGTTCATTTGATCTAACTTTATCTTGTTTCCCTTGTTGTATTTGGTTGTCAAAGGAAACATAAATTAAGGTTAAAAATAATAATGATATGAACAACTTTACAACATTTTGACCCAGAAACACGTTGACTCCGTTGCCTAATTGGTAAGACGTTGTCTTCCGGCCCGGGGGTTGCGGTTTCAATTTCGTTGGAACACAGATAAAAAAAATCAATCTGGTTTATTACTAAGTGCACTTTCATCTGATATATTGGAAGAGACAACCAGGTTATTCTATACACAACTAAAGTGTAATGCAATACAATGTTAAGGAAATATAATTAAGATTTCGTCTAATAACATATACAATGTATCCACAAGTGAAGCCGTAATTTTCGGAAAAAAGACGAAATCACTTTTTATTTGTATTGACATGAAGAAGCTTGAATCTAGTAAAAATAAAACTCTTGAATGAATCGGAATGCTGAACAAAGAATCTGCTGTTTGCATATCGTATGATTTCATAAGTGCGCTGCTTGGAGTATCCACTTGAGATTCGTATAGTTCTCAACAGACAGATGGACGCATCGGCATGCAGTGCAAAAGTGTCGGTGGATCAAGAAACTCTCTTTAGATCAAAGCAACAAACACATGATGAGAATAAAAAACGTTTTGAAATATTTCTGCATTCATGTGTTAGGCGATGAATCACTTAATATGAAACATATGAGATGTTTCGTAGTAAGTATCATCCAAGACAGGAATGACTTAATAAGAAATTCTTATATTAAAGATCAAGCCTGGACAAATATTTTTGCTGATTTTTTTTGTATAATTTATAGTCACATATAAGAAAATTATTAAGTATAATAAAAATATACAACAAAACGTACATACAAAAGTGGAATAAACAGTGTTGAATAAAACAAATAAAAATATATAAATTCTTGGCAATGTAGAGGGCTGTGCATCACACACGGCTACATAAGCCTTACTCATACATTCGCTCTTGTGATGCGACTCGGAGCTAAATGTTTCGATAGACGCTGGTTATAAATAAAAATAAATATATGACCAAACTTACAAAAAAGAATAGAATTTAACAATACCGATATCCTTCGAAACTTATATAATTATCTAATTAGAAACAAATTAGAATATGTATCTACAGTTTGGGCTCCTCATCAGCTCAAATATAAATACAACAAAGAACACGTACATAAAAAAATCCTCAGATATCTATGGTACCCAAAATATGTTCACCATGTCGAACTTCTCACGGTGTGGAACTATGGAAACCTCGAAACATGAAGGCAAGAATCCATTGCGATATTCCTACTAAAGGTTTTTCAAGGTTGCTTTAACTGTCCCGGGATTCTAGAAGCACTAAGTTTATATGTACTTAATAAATATAGCCGTGCAAGAAATCACCCTCTGTTCTACATACCAACTTACACGACGAATATCATGGCTAAACACTCAGTCACGCGTGGTATAGAGATATTGAACCAACTGAATGACACTGTTGATATGTTCTCGGTAGCGCCTAGCAGTATGAGAAGAATCCTGGCTGATATTCTACCTAACGAATAAGCTAACGCTAGAAGCAGGCCATCTGTGTAACAGGAGAAATCCGTGCGAAGTTGATAAAAAAAATACAAAAACAATATTAAAAAAAAGTGATAGTAAATAAATATTGGATATAGCTTGCCAGCCACATCAAAATAAGAGGCGGGCAACCGTGTTTACAGGGCTGTTATAGATAATTGTTTTCGTAGAATTTTACATGCGTAGAATTGTACATGCGTATCATTACGCTATATTCCATTTAGGATATGCAGAAAAAAACAGCTCTTTACGTCTCTCTATCCATGCGCAAACATGAAACTCTTAATACTTTTCTCACACTTTCTACTTTTAAAATTTATCCAACTACATATCTCCTTCCATTCTTTCTTCGGTATATTTCTTTCTCGCTGTACATTTATTTCAGATATATATATTTGTTTCGTAAGTCTTTTGCAACTCATTCTCTTAATATGGCCAAACCATTTCAAGAGTTATTTCTTAATTCTACTTATAATATTACTCTCTAACAGTTATCCTTTATGCGATAGTTTCTTACACTATCGTTGCAATTCTTAATATTCTACGCAAGGTACGTATTTCAACCACATTTCAATGTGCAGTTGCGCTTCTATACTTCAAACTTAGCACTTGCACACCACTGTGTACAATCATTTTTAAAGATTTTGCGATTAGTCGAATTTCGATAATTAAAATATTACATGATGTTTGAAACTTTGTACGTAAATTAAAAACGCTACAATTTTATGTATATTGACCGTCAATAAATATTTGTATAAGATTCATTTTTAATATTTTCATCAAATCAATGACGTTTTCTTAGAAAATTGAAAATTTTAAAAATAGTTTGAAGATGCAAATTTCATATTCAAATTAGTTTTCAAATAACAATTCAAATTAAGTTTTAAAATAGCAAAACACTTAAACTTAATGTCGTTTATTTAAAAACACCAAAACACGTTATATTCAATTTGAACACATCATTCACTCAATATATTTCTAGATGCACATTGATTTATCTCCTTTTAACCTGACTTTTTAATGGGTTTCAACAGAAAATGAGCTTCAACTTTACCGACAGGCGGTGATTGAAATTTTTGTTTTAAACATGTTTACTTAGTGACATTTATATTTTTAAAACAAAGTAAAAATGTCAGAGAGAAGCCGACTAAACCTTTTTAATTTTAAATTTATGGAGGAAGTTACTTTTTTTCATTTTAACTAATATCTTGAATATATAAACCAAAAGACATTATAAAGCTGGCATTTCAAACACACGACACTCGAATAATATGTAAAAAAAAATTGTTGGATTAAATATTAACCAATTATTTGATTTTTTTTATTATATTTAAAGCTTGCGGCTCTTGGTCTAAGGTAAAATGGCTCATGTGGCCTTTGGTCCAAAATGGTGTATGTGGCTTGTGGTATTAAATGGCTTATGTGATGTGGTGCAAAATGGCCAATGAGAGCCGTAGTGTATAATAACTAATGTGGCCCTTGGTTCAAAATGGCTTAGGTAACTCGGTGTGTAAACTATCTTATGTGGCACGTGGTACAAAATGGCTTATGTAGCTCAGACTCAAAACAGCTTGTGTTACTCGTAGTACAAAAGCGTATGTGACTCGTGATGTAATTAGTTTATGTATCTCTTGAACAAAATTTGATTTTGATATACTAATAGCCCCATTCATCATATGACGGCCTCCGTAGTCTTGTTCATAAGACACCGATCTTCCGACCCGAAGATGGCAAATTCGATTCATGATGGTACCCACATTTTTTAAAAAGGATTCCAGCCTAGGTTTCACTTAAGGCCTTTTAGATTCGTTGGAAGATATCGCATTATTGTAATACTCGTGAACCCGTCAGATTGAACTTTATATTATACAATAAAAGTGTAATAAAATATATGTAATCACGCAATTTTTCTGTCAGGGTAGGAATAAAAGGCATTGTGCCTGACTTTTCCATCGCGACTCTGCCTTTCGTCGCCTCTACAGCTTCTCACAAAGCTCCTACGATTTATTTTATTTTACATGTCCTACAAGGTAGAAAGCATACTAAGTTTTGATTTAATTCTAATAAAAATAAATTAATGAAGTTTATTACTCAGCTTCGCGATTTTCTTTTGTAGTAATATTTAATAAGTTAATCGACCCTTGTTATTGTTACCGAGACCAACCGTATTCTGAAAATAAGGGTGTTCTGAAAATGATTTTGTTTTTGACAGCGACTCCCGAAATTCACTTTTGTTCGAGTTATGTATCTTGGGTAATCCATATTTAATTATTATATCTCAAAGTGTTCATGGTTCACTGGTGTTTTACCTATATACAAATTCTCGAAGATTTGTACTATGTTTGACAACGGAGACACAAAAATATTTGCCTTTCTCTTTGTAGAGATTTTGTCACGTTCTGTTTTGTTTTTATTATGACATGAAATATTTATTTTTCTCTTTCTCAAGTCAGCCGTTCGTATTTTCTTGCGCTTCTTGAAAATATGATAATTTCAAATTTATCATGTATATTTTTATTCTCTTAGTATTAAAGCTGTTTTCAATGTTTTGAATAATTTTATCTTATTTTGAACATCATCACGCCATGCCTCTATTAGTGTAGGCAGAGAAAGTATATGTTCATCACATTTTGTTATTTTATTTTAATCATCATTATCATCACGCTATGTCTATTGAGGTAGGCAGAGTGAAAAGATTTTCGCCACATTTTGTAATCTTATTTAAAACATTACGCTTTATCCCTATTAGGGTTGGCAGAGCAAATAAATTTTCCCCACATTTTGCTACCTTATTTTTTATCATTATCATCACCATCCTCCCATATCCCCATTGGAATTGGTAAAGAGCTTGGTCTTCACTTCACAATCGTAAAGGATTTTCCCTATTTTTTTAAATTAAAATTTCCATTATTTTTGTAAATCTTTCATCATTCATTCTTTCTTCGTGGCAGAACCTTATTGAATGTATATTTCTTCATCTTACACGTTGCATCTTTATTAAATCCGCATTTTTTGCATATATCTTCATTTATTTCTCTGTCGTACATTGTTTTTCCACACATTTTACGCAATGCTCTCCTTTATATCGCATTTGTATTATTTCGATCCCTTTTCCGCTTTTTATCAATATTCCATTATAAGTAGCCAACTTCGATTTCCTTAAAACAATCCAGTGTTTTCTTATTTTAAACAAAGTGTTTTTATTAAATATGTTCTGCTCAACATTGATTGAATTATTAGTTAATGTTAGCAGATAGAGGAAAACTTGTAATAAATATTAAATATGTTCTGCTCAACATTGATTGAATTATTAGTAAATGTAAGCAGATAGAGGAAAACTTGTAATAATTAACGTAACACAGATACTACGAATTGGATTATTAATTATGATACTTTATTTTTAACAGTTAACTTCTTAAATTTCTTATATCTACCTCCTACGTTCATTCAAATTATAATCTAAATATCAAAAGTTAAAAATTTCTTATTGTCTTTTACAAAAAAACTGTTTGCCTTCATCAATGAAAATTTACTTAAAGTTTCAGTATTTTGGTTTTAAGATAGTAAAATTCGTATAATTTAAATATTGAAGTAAACCTTAAGGTAAACATTTTTTTCTTGTACTAAAGCAACTTATAATTTTGTTAAAAAAGCATTATTAATCATTGTGTTATTTTTAACAACATTTGATATTGTAGACTTTATGAAAAAATACTTTAATTGTGTTTTATCCTTTGCTAATTTGTATTATATTATATAATAAATAAATTAAAAAAATCGTACTTTATTTAAAAAGCATTTGGTTTCAAAAAATAATTTAGTAATATTTTTTAATAAATTATGAGTGAAGAAAGAAAAACTAAGCAAGCATATAGTTATGGTGTTATATATGAGTATACGGTGTGATGTTATATAGAAATATGGAAAATTATCCAAATAATATTTTTCAATAATATTTGAACGTCATTATATACTTTGCAAGTTTCTTTCGTATTAACTGTAAAACAAAGAAAACATAAATTTCATGTTTTTTTATACTCGTGTAAATGGTGCATTTGTTTCAGTTACATGGACTCGTAAAATTATATTAATAATAATAATAAATTTATTACAAATGATAAAGAAAAATATAAAAACAATAAATCATGACAATATTTTAAAGAATTATTTTAAAACCTTGAATAAAACTCTTTAACTACCTAGAATCGTTGTAATTATTTTCATTGTTGAAAATTTGTGAAAAAGTATAAGATTTGAATGTTTGAGTATGTAAGAAGAATGCATGAAATTCGTGACTAAAGAATGAGACCACTTTATTACAGGCCTTACCAAGTGAAGTGGTTCTCTAAATTCACTGAGCGGTGGGTTTTAACAATGTTGTATACTTATCTTTGATTCGCTTTTTTTTTTACAAAAATGATTAAATTGTAAGTGTATTGTATTGTGGAGAATAAATAAATAAATATTGCTTTAGTATAGGAATAATTTCGTCTTAGTACTTCCAAATAAGTCTCGTCTTAGTACTTCCAAATAAGTCTCGTCCTAGTACTTCCAGACAGTGAGATTGGTTTGTGAGTCAAATATTGGCTGCGAGTATTTTAAAATAACGGTTTTAGTTATTGAATTTGTTTTGAAGAACAAAACAATGCATAGTTGTATCTGTCATTGATTGATCACATCCAGTAAGCGACGCGAAGCCATTTCACCGAACTGTCAATCTGAGACCCTTTCTAGCGTTTATGTACTTTGAACCTTCCAAATTATAATTGATTTGTAATGGTAATGCTATTCTGAAAAAGATTTTCAATTTTTACTTTTAAAATAATATTTGTATCGTAAATTTGGATGTCGTCTTCACCAACTGAGCTATTAAAATGACAATTTCTATACAATTGTTTAGATATCATACTATCCTGAAGGGCGCTCTTACTCGGGAATCGAAAAAAACTCTTATTGATTGATTAAAATATACACTTTTTTCTAGGGAATATGGATATCTATGTCTCTAACCCATTTTTTTAGTGGGCTTGGCTATTACTCTTAAATCGTTAGAAGAAATCTACACACTTGTTTGTACATACACAAAATACTAAGAGGATAATAGGGAACCCCTTGCTGTTCGGCAAATTTTTATTTAATGTATTAATTTACGACATTGTGAATTAAATTTTTTTTCGTTGCCTTATTTACAAACTGAGCTTTTAAGAGCATCATCACTCGCACACGGAATTACCTTATTGAACAAATTTTCCGATATTGATATCTTCCATGAATCAGTAGATAATGTTGATTGTGCTACTAAATAAACTTTAAACGCATAATAGTGCCATTTCACATTTAATTATGACTAATTATTTTTCAATTGTTTTAATTATTTAACTTTAAAATTTTTATTTTGTTGTCTTATGCATTATTTTTATCTAATCGGGTTAAACCAACATTAATTATGAAATAAAATAAGTAAATTAGTATAATATATAGGATCGTGGAATACAAAATTAACGTATACGCTCTTAAATAAACGAAGAAAGTAAACGATTGGGTGTATTGTAGTATATTTATTACACTTCCGTTGAATATAATACTTATTGCCGGATGACATTTTTTCAAATTAACCACAACTATGTTATGCGAAAAACTAGACAGATATATTTTATTTTAATTCCATTAGGTTTTATATTACACATGGATTACACATATATGTATAGTATTTTTAATCAAAAGTTTTTGAATTAAAATTTTCTCAACATTTCATCGGTATATATATATATATATATATATATATATATATATATATATATATATATATATATATATATATATATATATATATATATATATATATATATATATATATATATATATATATATATATATATATATATATATATATATATATATATATATATATATATATATATATATATATATATATATATATATATATATATATATATATATATATATAGTAAAGGCAAACAAGTTGAAAATGTAAACTTTTTTTACCATGTCAAAATATTATTCTAATTAGAAAATAAATTAATCTTGCAAAACACAATAATTCAATCTTATAACATATAGTCCATCTTAAAATATTAATGTTGTATGTCTAACTTATATTAAAAATTATTTAAATAAAAATAATTGTTTACCGATGTAATGTTTCAATATATTATCTTTTTAAATTTTATTCACAAAAAAATATATATATTAAAATCTACCGTCACAGTTAAGTTACCTTTACGGCAATGTTATAGCGTCTTCAATTTCTAATCAATAACTTCTAGAGCCCAAAATAGTTAATTGATCTCAAAATAGTTTACCTACTTCAGACTCTAAATCTTCATCAAGACCTAAACTTTCATGGTCGTTTAGCTAAAACTTATCATGGAAATGTTTAAATCTGTATTTGATATTTGTATCGCAGTAACTATTGATCATAAACGAATGAAATTATAATCCGAACTTTTTCGATTAGGTCTAAATGTAACTTTAGATTTTTTTAAGCTCGTTTAGCTAAAGGCATGAATAACTTTAATGCCAATTACTTGAAATAAGTGTTAAAATATAAAATAGAAATTATATTATGTAATTTTGCAGTTAATACTTTAAGTACCATGGTAATAATATCACTAATATTTATTTTCTTTTTTTTTACAGGTGAGTTTCAAACATTAGAAAATTGATAATTGCACAATGTACAGGTAATATTTTTGTAAAATTTTAAAACATAAATTGTATAAGGACCTTTCTAAATGTTTTTTTGTAATTTTCAAAATAATACATCGTCGCGTTCTCTGGTTCTAATTGGTTAGAACCAAATGTGAACATGTGATTTTTTTGTAATTATCAAAATCAATAGTTTACGAAGGATAACATGAGGGGATAATTTGACAGAATATGAAATGAAGTGATAAGGGATGACTGTGAACTTAAGACTGATGTATTGTGTAGGATGAAAAACAACCTGAAATGGTTTTGGTATGTCGAACGAATTATTAAAGAAAGATCAATAAAACAAATGTGCTCGTATAGGACAAATGCGACTGAAAGGTTGGTAGAAGAAGACTATGGAAAGTATGGTTGAATTAAGGGAGTAATATTTTGAAAGAAGGATAAGTAGAAAATAAGAAAAATCTTTTTTTATGAGAAGGTATATGAATCACAGTTGTGTGAGAAGGTGTATGGATGTGCAAGAGGTGAATGATGTGTGTTGAGATAGGAAAGTTTGAAGTTTTGTACTTTCAGCCTACACTGAAAGAGGACTGATGTGATCGTATGTATGTATAAATGTACATTTTAACCAGAATTTTTTTTCCAGATGCATGTATTATACGAGTATATTGAAATTTGTTTCAACTTTTAAATTGAAATATCGCAGAAACAGTAAAATGTTAGCTATCTACTTGTGTCAGAAACCTAACGATATATTATTTATTTAAATATTGATACTATATATTTCACATATTCCTATTGTGTCAAGAAATGGCAAATTGAAATTACTTATAAAAAATAAAATTTGAAAAAAAAAAAACATTTTTTTCGATTACTATTTTGATTTAAGAAATATTAATTTTCCAGCCCCTTTGATATCTTTATTAGTTTATCTATACAAATAACTCTTGTCTGTTATATAGAAATCATATGATGTTAATACTTAAGAAAAACCTTCTTTTCCAAAAAAAATAGGTTTTGTAGGAGACTGTTCAGAGTATTATTTTGCCTATGAGTTTTCCACATCTGAGGGAAAATAGCGTTTAGCAACAAAACTAATAACTTGTATTATATTATATATTTACATCCTTGCTCAAAAAATGAAGATATTATGAAAAGTTAAGCGGAAGAAAGGAAATGGATAATCCTAAGTCTCAGTCAAGGATTATTGAATAACCACTCCCCTGAAAATGTCAGAAAGATACAGCTACTTATACTGTGTAATAATGATATATAAAATTTCATGAAATATTAAGGAAGTTCTGAAATAAAGATATCCTTTCTTTTTAATTTTCTGTTTTAAATAGAGTATTGATCTTTCTTTGTACACAGTGCAAATTGACGAGTTTCTTGCTGTGTGACAACTTCTTCATCAACTTAAATAGAAATGTTTAAAAAAACAAGTGAAACCAAACTGGACCAAATAATTCAAAAATCTGAGTTCGAACCTGTAACCTCTTGGTTGAAAGTAAGCCGTCTTACTAATTACGTCACGGGGGTCATCGATATAATGTGTATGCTAAAAAAAAGTTTTCTTCATTCATGTTTAATTATTTATTTAAAAAAAAGTTTTCTTAAATATGAATGATTTGAATGCTGTTTATGTGGTTTTTTTTTTCATTTCATGTATTGTAGATTTTGATAAAATATCGTAATTAAAAACTAATTGAAATTTGAAAAATGGTTGATCGGTCTTAAGGTAATATTTCTATGTCAGTCTTAAATTTCTAGTGTTTTATTGAAGATGGAGGACAATCAAAGAAAAAATCATTTTAGTTAAGTCTTAACTTCAAGTTACGAATTTGAACTCTGTTTACAGTAAATACGTTACTTCTTTACTAATTTTTTTAATGTATAGTATTACATATTGTATGATGTAAAATAAAGCGTGTTTAAAAGTAGTATGCTTGAAAAATAGACTATCCAGCTTTTTACAAACAAATATGATGTTATCAAAGTTAATGCGTGACAACTTATTTATTCCCTGATGTGCACCGATTTACCACCCCCTGCTTGATAACGTTATCAAATCCCGAAGTCCTAATTATAGGGTGTGAATAATTCCTTTATTCTCCAGAGATATCCAATTTCTTTAAGAAATTCACAAAGACTCGCTCTCTTCTATTGAAAGGGTTTTCGGAAAGGTCTATTAATATTTGACCATCATGCTGAAACCCTCACATCACATTGAAGGTCAAATTAGTCCGGGACTTAAACTATGATGAACTAATCGCCGCTTTTCCACCAAGTGAGGTCCGGCAATTTTCCTATTATCACCCGACCAGCCTGGCGTGTTTGTACAAGGCAGATTCATTTGCCCTAAAGGTTCGGTCCCTAACATTAAAACACCCCTTAAAGGACAAGTGAAAACTTATAAAAAACTCACACTTCTTCCACTTGAACCTTCAAAAAGTTAAAAGTTTTAGTTTTACCTTACTACGATGTGGTTTAAAATTGCTATCCATAATTCATTTCCTATGAGAACGTTATTCTAATATGGAAAGTATAAAAGAGTTTACAGTTTTGAATTATAAATAAGTTATATGGGACACATTACACAAAAAGCTTTTGTAATTTACTTTAGTTTTTTTGCGCAAAGCACTTTCTTGTGTAAGCATTTTTGTGCGGTGTTATTATACTGTTGTCAGAATTGATCGACGTCTGAGTGATAGTTGGGTCCCTGAGTTATCACTGCAGGGTCATTACGCTCACGCACATAATCCATTACTCCATTAAGTAATCAGCTGATATTTGGAGTTCCTCATCGAAAGGTATTTGATTTAGTGGTCCTTGTCACGCATTTTCAGCTCATATACTCCCATTTTTGCCTTTATCGAAATACAGGTTAATAGAGCTTTTCTTATGAATGTTGCCGCATTTACGTGAAAACCGTTTTTTATATATTTAGTCCCAATTTGTGAAAATTTATAATGTTACTTACTATAAAATTGATTTTATAAATTCCATTAATACGATGTTATTATCGCGCCTCGAGTTTCGAACTTCTTTACTCAACGATATCAACAGTCATATATTCCAAAATACTTTTAACATTTCTACTCGAGAAATGCCCCAATATTTATATTTTTCACTTTACCGTTAGGTTAAACATGTTCTCTATTACAATGTATGTTTAGTTTATCTGACGATGATACCAAAACAGGGACTCGAAATTCGAGTCTCGATAGTAACATTGTATTATATTTGTGGAGTTTTCAATGTAAATGTTCTTATTATATGCCATTTCGTTTTGGGAATTTTATCGTAATTGTTTTTGTATTACAATACATAAAACAATATATTAGATATAAAGTAATATATTAGATATAAAGTAATATATTAGATATAAAGTACTATACTATAAATAATCAGATTTGTAACGATAACGAACAATTTCAAACTAGATGACGATAAGTTTTCTCGTATATAAGAGTTTCACACTTTACTATCTTTTTAAATATTTATGCTTATTTCCACACATTTTGCTGATTTTAAAAAGTATGAAAAGTTAAACTCGTAAACCACCCAAGAACCAAAAAATATGTCAAGAGTTATAAGAGAAAAACTGCACATTTTCTACAAAACGTTTTATTTGTGAAAACCAAAAAACATAAAAAATTTATAAAGCTATTTTTGTAGTTTGAATTCACATATATGCCATTTATGGATATGTGGTCGCTTGTTGAAAGACTGTTTTTTCATTAAAAAAAATGAAAAATAAAAAAACATGGTAGTTATGTGGTTTATGAGTTTCAGTTGTTGCGCTGCAAAAAAAAATAAAATTCAATTCTATAAAACAGCAAAATAGCAATAACAATCCGTTAAAATACTTTTCATATACATTGTTTTTAATAATTTAAATAAAAATATATGAAAAATATTGAATCTGCAGTCCGTGTGTACCACACAATTTGTCTATAAGGGTGCAATGTCCCTGAATGAAGGTTTCGTTTAAATATGCTGATTAAATAATCTTTCTCTTTCTCTTATATTCCAAATGGTTAGCAAAAAAAGGACACATTTAGGCACTGGTCAGTTTTTGAAAAGTATCATTTATATACCTGGACTTTTGCTACCTAATCGAAAACGTATCCTTATGGTTTTGCCTAATCTTGGGTATAGTATTACGATATCAGTTTTTAATATATTCCTTTTACTTTTTTAGGTTAATTGATTCTTATAAAAATATCCGTCATTTATAAATATTTTTATACTAAATGTATTGGCTTTATTCACACTAGATATTTTTTTAATTATTATTTTAATGATTTACCATATTACTGGTCCATACATCCTGCACAGTAAAAGAATAATTTTCTATGAAAGACTATAGACTATATTTATTTGTACATATTTTATGAAATTCTCGTTTTAAAAAGGTAACACATTTCGTTTGTGGTCCCAAGCCTTTGGAAATGTTTATTTATAGATTTTTCGTCAGTTATTCTGTCAGTACGATGAAATTATAATTTGGCAATAATAAAATACATGTATGTATATATAATATGAAGAACTATAGACTATATTTATTTGTACATATTTTATTGAATTCTCGTTTTAAAAAGGTAACACATTTCATTTGTGGTTTCAAGCCTTTGGAAATGTTTATTTATAGATTTTTCGTCAGTTATTCTGTCAGTACGTTGAAATTATAATTTGGCAAAAATAAAATACGTGTATGTATAAAAAATATGAAAGACTATATTTATTTGTACATATTTTATTGAATTCTCGTTTTAAAAAGGTAACACATTTCATGTGTGGTTTCAAGCCTTTGGAAATATTTATTTATAGTTTTTTCGCAAGCTATTCTGTCAGTACGATGAAATTATAATTTGGCAATAATAAAACACATGTATGTATATATAATATGAAGGACTATAGACTATATTTATTTGTACATATTTTATTAAATTGTCGTTTTAAAAAGGGTAACACATTTCATTTGTAGTTTCAAGCCTTTTTAAATATTTATTTATAGTTTTTTCGTAAGTTATTCTGTCAGTACGATAAAATTATAATTTGGCAAAAATAAAATACATGTACGAGTATGTATATATAATATGAAAGACTATAGACTATATTTATTTGCACATATTTTATTGAATTCTCGTTTTAAAAAGGTAACATATTTCATTTGTGGTTTCAAGCCTTTGGAAATGTTTATTTATAGATTTTTAGATTTAATCGTCAGTTATTCTGTCAGTACGATGAAATTATAATTTGGCAATAATAAAATACATGTATGTATTAATATATTATCAATCCATGTAGATTATTTGGGATATGCAGAGAAAACAGGTCTCCGCACTTTTCTATCCATGTTCATTATGTACTACATGCTCTTCATACATCTCATCTATACTTTCTTTATTGTGTTTAGATACGAGTAGTTGCAAGGAAATTGTTTTCATTTATCTGGACAATCCTTATCTATCATATATTGTAGTCCCAGATTCTCTTCTCATGACACACATTTATTCTGCTTATATCGCTGTTTTCAATGTCAAAGCGTCGTTTTCATTGTAAAATGAATTATTTAAACTCATTCTGAAGATTTCCAATCTGGAAGAAAATACAAAACTAACTTTTTTTTAATGTTTTCCCCCATAAACTAACAATGATGTTGATGATGTAGAGTATTGGAAACTAGTTCTGATAGAATTGTTGTATCTTGAGGTGAGAATACGTGAAAGTGGAAATAATATATTTAGGAAACTTTTCATATAAATACTTCGAGAAATACAGTGCCGGCCGTATTTTACGTCCCACAGCCTTATTTCACCCTTAATGAATCACGACAGTTAGTTAAGTAACGTTTGTTTGGGGTGGTATACCTAAGGTAACTCTACGGTACCATATTTTGGAACTAATTTCTCTTAGTTGGTGGTGCTTATTGTTCGAAAACTAAGTAAAAATATAAACGTGTTCTTTTAAATAAAAAATGTCTGTCGTTTATAATTTTATATAAAACTGATTTATCAATTCCAGGTCTTCACTACATACTCTATTTCTGTCAGTCACATTTTCAAAATTGTATTTAACATTAATCAAATATTACCTAAATTCAATTAGATTCGCGCTTTTTTCAATAATAAATGACTCACAATCTACGATATCGTTGTACTGAATGGATTTATTTTAATATTAAAATTACCCAGTTTTTTATTCTAATTTATTTAAAATCTCTAAATATTCCAATCGATTTTCAACATGTTTGTATAATAAATCTAATATTATGTATAAAAAAATTACGTTCTTAGTATAAAAGGCCTAATAATCGGTATATTTAAGTGGCGTTTATATTTTTTGAGAAATAATTATTGATGCAGTTTTTGACCTTAATATTAAAATATTTAAATTCGTTTACTAAAGTAATAAAATAATCTATTACCTTTTCAAACTATCCTTCTGTTCCAAATTAAGTATCGATCGTTAAAATGTGGTCACTTTAAGTTTAACCCATAAAAGCAAAGTGAAAGCTGTAATAGTAAACACTATGGAAACGGTTAATGCCGAAATATATTTAGTGCCAACTTAATGAATATATTTTAAATGGTACAACTCGGATGGATTAAACGTTTAGCCCTAGTAATTATTGCTCTATACTTTTCACCGTATGTAAAGTAAACGTTTTGTGATTAGTTAAACTAAACTAAATCTCTAGTTAAATTTTCGATTGTCTCGAATTCTACTTAATTTGTGTTTAAATTTAAGATGGTAAGAAAATGATCACATTTTAAAATACTTATCGAAATTCAATTATTTATGAAAGTTCGTTTCAGAATTAAATTAAAGTAAATACTCGTATGTCAAAAAGTTTTCAAATGTAGAGAAGAAAATAATATGTAGTATTATTTTAAACTTCCGTTGAAGGTCTTATTGATTAATGACAATTTTTTCCAACCAACTATATATATTTTATAAAGCCTTATGTAAGACCAGAAAGATGTTATAAGATTCTTTATACTGGAATCATTTTTACAGGTTTCACTAGAAGTTGAACTTAAAAAAACTCCTGGTTTAAAAAAAGTCATGCGTTGTAATAATCAAGCTAAAAAAATCGTCTTGACATGATTTTTTTATATGTAATAAATATTTCTTACCAATAGCATAATTCAAAAGGTGGTAATAAATAAAAGCGATGAATTACATTTTTCAAAAAGTCAAAAATTACCTTCGGAAAGTCGAAATATTGCCCTGACTTGCCTAGTTATTGTATTTGTAAAATTGTACCAACATGTATTTGCTGTATTACTCATATAATATGCGAAATAATAACTAAAAAAAAACACGTACAAAGAATGAGAAAGTACGATATAAAAAATTTAAAATGTAAATCTACAAGAGTAAAAAAAGTCTAAACAAATTTATATACGAAAAACTACGAATTCTAGTGTTGCTTTACGCTTTGTACTATAAAATGTTTATGTGTATATAATGACTTTCGCGATACAAAACCAAAATAAATCTCATTTTGACTTACATCACCACCCTAACATCAATATGGGGAATTTGTATTGAGAAAAAAAATGCCCCATCCATCAACCATCCCTCATACGAATCAATATTATTTATCTTTTACCCAACTTGTGACAAAAACTGCAGTATCGATTCTGCCAAACAGGCAACCGCCCTTCATAGGGCAGATCGCTATACAAACACCCCGGTTATTTGGGGAAGAAAATTTGGTAATCAATCAAAACATGGTCCTGAAAGTATTGTCTGGAAAAAATGGATTACGAATTTTATCGTGTATTATCGCCTTGCAGTACAATGCGAGGATGTCCCGAAAATATTTTACACCCCGAAAATCCTATAGCGTGTTTATGCAAATAGTATTTAACACAAAAAAAACCGAATTCTGGTGGATTTTATATATTGATAATAATTTATTTATATTTGTATATTCAAATATGTTCAGTTGGGGAAATGTGTAATTGATGGTTTACATTGATTCCTAATAAATTACATTCCGTATTAGATAGTCGATCGTTGTTTCAAATAATCCAAAACATGTAGAATGCGGCTTAGAACTTTATTGCATACACACGTCCGTATTTGTGTCACTTTTGTCAGTGGTTCTAATTAATTGCAATATTTAGGGAGTGGTGCATGCACCATTTTTCCTTTTTGATAAAAGTCCATTTATTAGTTTTATTTACTGTTATACGTTTTTAAAGGTAAATTTTGCGCTTTATTATTAATTGTATAAATTATAATACAAACGATTTTCCTTATGGTAAATCTGTCAATTATTTCAGATTTATAAATTACTGAAACATTGATTAAATTCAATTGTAACACGTTCCTTCAAAACAGTTAAATTATTTTTCTGCTTGATAATATTTAAAAAAAGTTGTTATTGAAAAAAAATATTTTTAAAACGTTAATTGAAAAAATAAATAAATCATCCTGACATATTTGGATTAGGTACTTATGAATAATAAGTTAAAACTGAAAAAAAAAACGATTCTCATTTTATTTATAACATAATTTTTGACCCGTCAAATAAAAAATGTATCTAAAGCTTTAAAAAGAGAATGATAAAACAACTCTTTTCAACAAATGTAGCTAATGTAGCGAACATAAAATATCAAAGTGGTAGAAAAAATATCTGACCCTTCAGCCCGTATTAACTATCTCTTCAATCCTACCCCTATGTGTTTTATCTGTGACAATGACGTCTCCAGCCTCATCCATCAAAACCCACCCTTAGCAGTCGCTCATGTGGATATTTAGTCACTAGCAGACATTGGAATTCTTTCTAGTCGGCATGATGCAGCATGTTGCAAGTTGCATGTCGTTGCAAGCAGGTTCTCGCTAACAGAGTGCCGCCTGTTTGCTAAAACTGAAAATAAAACATACGGAAGGAATTATTGATATATTCATAGCAAATTTATCAAGTTAATTTTACGGAACGATGTCACTATGACGGGATTGTTAAATGGTTCATAGTTAAAATTGTATCATGTTAAATTAATAATTATATTTTTATAAATAAACGAGAGAAGATATTTGCCACGACAATCTCTAAGGTTAGGAAATAAAACACTATTGAAATATTTTTATGCCTCCATCAAAAATTATTGTTCAGCTAATTTTACGGAACGATGTCACTATGACGGGATTGTTAAATGGTTCATAGTTAAAATTGTATCATGTTGAATTAATAATCATATTTTTATAAATAAACGAGAGAAGATATTTGTCACGACAATCTCTAAATCTAAAAAAACACTATTGAAATATTTTTATGCCTCCATCAAAAATTATTGTTCAGCAAATTTTGTCTGTAATTTTTGGAGAATTTCAAATACTTAAGTTAAAAACAAATTCGACAATTTGGAATATTTGACGTATTTTGTATCAAATTTAGTTTTGAACGAAACTAAATGTTTAAAGTATATTGTTTTCAAATTTTATTCATATCAAAAACGCATTTGTGAACAAAATTTTTGATAAGACACCTGTGAATATTAACAATTGACCAAAGGAAACTATTAAAAAAAAAAACATTACATTTTTATTAATGCGTACAAAATTATTGTGTAAAATTATCTGAAAAGAAATCGCTATAAAGCTTTAAATCTGCCAGGTGTATTTGAACTAATAATGAACTACCATTAAGCAGAGATGGTTTCGGTCCGCCTCTCAAATTTGTTGCCTTCGTGTATTACACAAATTGCAAACACGGAAGTGACGGCTCTGGTTAAAAGTTGCAATCTGTGGGCTAACTTTGGGTATGCAACGATATAGATGGTCTAATTGATGTATTTGTAAATAGTGTTCGGGACTTTTATTTAGGAAACAGGCGATGAAAGGTTTTATAAATGGACAAGACTGACATGCGGAAAATAAACGAATGCTTTTTATTACGTGTGTGTCACTACACGGATTTAATGAATGGCGAGGTTTGAAAGGTTTTATGTGTAATTATTATTAATTATCATTTTGGTGTCAGGAAACGTTTTGCCTAGCAAAGTGGAAAAATTATCTCCAAATAAACATTATGCCCTTTTATGAAATGTAATATTTGTTTCAATAAGCAATGTGTATTCCGACGAGTTTAACGAGATAAATTTACATATCACTGTTATCAAATAACTCATTATGATATAGTTTTTTATTTTCATAAATTCACTGTATAAAAAGAAGTTAAGAATGTAATTTATATAAAAAAATTACATTCTTAACTTCTTTTTATACAGTGAAACCTCGGTTCTTGACCATTCTTTTTCAATGATAATGTCATGTCTCACTTCAGAAAATTTTAAAACGCAGGCAAAAATATGCCTCATTGGACAGGTTTTTAGTGAGAAAAAAAGAGAAAAAAACCCAGAAGGATAGTCACCTGACTTTTTAATGCAAGGTGACTCACTTTCCAAACAATAACATCTTTACTCCTCTCCACCTGCTTCATCACCTTCCACTTACGCCATCAGCTCACCTAAGTAGAAGTATAGTTGTTAAATTTTCATTTATTAAATCTATTTATTGTGTTGCCGCGCTGTGTATTTTTGAGGGGCTGAAACTAGTTATCCAATATACATTACTTCTTATGGGAAAAATTGATTCGGTTTTCGAACAAATCGGTTTTCACAATAACCTCTTGGAACGAATTAAGTTCGAAAACTGAGGTTCCACTGTATAATGCTTTATTGTTTTTGGTACTATTATAAGTAAATGGGAAGTGTTTAATGGTATTATTTGTGTAAATGATATTTTGGTACAATTACGAAAATAAGGCTAATTAAAAAATATTTCGATTTAATCAAAGGGGCATCTTGAGTTATAAATGAGTTATTCAATAACCAATCCCTCCAGTGAGGTCACGGAACGAAAAGAATATGGCCTATATTTATATCAGGTAGTCTTTTTCAGTTTTCAATTAATCGTCCTCACTATTATTTTCAGGCCTTGGTCTTGACCCCACAGCATCCTTAAAATAAGTAATATCAAAAACAATATTATTGCTCCGGAGCTGGTTCAGCCACATCATAAAACAATATTATTGCTCCGGAGCTGGTTCAGCCACATCATAAAACAATATTATTGCTCCGGAGCTGGTTCAGTCACATCATAAAAGAACCTGAAGTACTAGGGTGTGAATCGAACTAGATGAAGGTTTTTTTTGACATCCATGTATATCTGAACGTATAGAGTAATAATTGAATTATGAGTACGAAAACACCCAGAAAAGGGTTGTACGATAATTTAGATTTAAAAACAAATTATCTTTAGATACACTTTTTTTGTAGTGCACATTTTTCTAAAAATATGAATCACAGAGATAAATGTTTTGAACTGTCGGTCCAAATTTATTTTCCTTCCAGTCTTCTGCATAAGACATGCATTTCAACCCTCTAAGTACATAAAATCATCCCTTATAAATCGTACCACGGAGCCATTGTAAGAATAAAAATGCATTCTTACACTTTTCTGTCAAACGGGACTACCGCCCTGATTAAATCAGAAGAAATCTCACTGCAAAATTGATTGCCGGAGACGTGGGATGTCATATCGTATTGCTTATTATTTATAAAATCTTTTCTCCGACAGATGGCAAGCACGCTCCATCTACTTTTAGCTAATAGGAAATTTAATCAGTGGAACTGGGTCTATCCCCACGTGACACAAAGAATCAAGCCAGTTTAAGTCCCCTAAGATACAAAGGACCTTTGGCACATTATTCTGCGAATAATGATTAATTAATTCACCACAGAATTACAGTGACATTTGATATGACGGCATGTTTGTGTTGTGCGGTGCACAGAGGGGGGAATAAAAGCTGAAACCGTCGGGATCAGATCCGAATGATGTTTGACATTTGTAACACGGGAGTGTGCCACTACCACGTTCAGGTGTCGAATTCGTATTAGAAAACGCGTCAACCGTGTCTTTAGAAACAGAAATGTTTGTTCTTGACGCGTCTGCTATAGAGATGATCAATAATTGTGATATTCTTGATACCTTGAGAATTATTCAATAGTTTATTGCAGTCTTATTATCAGTAATTGAAGCTGTAAAATAATTTTGAAAATCTGATTGCAAAACATGAAACTCAAGATAGTCTAAGATGAAGATGCATTATTTTTTAGAGCACAACTATGCACGAGGTGAAGGAGCATTAACATTATGCAAGTAAGTAAGCAACTACAATAAATATATAATTATAGACGAAAACGAAAGTATCAAAATCACCAATAATGTTGTCCAATTTGTTAAGCAGTAAATTAAAATAAAGTCTGAAGGGAGAAAATTATGGAACAATTTCTTTTAGAACTACCATGTGTACTTCTATGTATTTATTATTTCACTTTTAACTGCCGCAGCCTCATAAAACAATCAATAGAACTTATGGAATGGAATCAATGGAACTTTAATAAAAACAAAATTAAATCAAAACAGAAATAAAATAAACTTAAAAACATACATAATATAACAAACTAGAAATCAAGAACTACATTCTAAAACATCAAATGTTGAACACGCATACCAACACAAAATTAGCACTATTTCGTAAAATACTGTATTTTATTACACTTTCGTTGTATTAGCTCAATCTGAACAGTTTATTACCATGTAGCAATCTCATTCAACCACGTGCAAAGCCCTGTGGGGATCTCACGTGCAAGTATGTATGATATTCCATCATCCATCCTATTCGCATGATTACGCCAGTACAGCATTTTCTTCCTACTCCATCTGAATATGACCTCTGTATTACAGATCTGTCGGATGTCCGAGTTTCTTATCCTATCTCTTAGAGTCTAAGAATCTAGATTATTACGACGTATAAATCTGTGGCGTTATGGCAGAAGTCGATGCCCGTTTTACCTTAGTTTACAGGAGAAGCAATATAAACTTTGATAAGCTGTTAAAATCAGTACAAATAAGCATTTTTTAAGTTTTTCCAAACAACATATCTTTTGTTTGAATAATGACTGACACACTAAGTTTTGCTACAATATGCTGAGAAATATTTTCTATAAATTGGGAGAATAAACGCAAAATGACAAAAAACGGATATATCAACTTCTGCCATAACGTCACAGAAATAACCTCAATGGCCTAGTTGATAAGACGCCTGTCTTCCAGTTAGGAGGCGCTCGATTTCCATTGATGTCCAGAATTTTTAAAAAGGGTTCCAGCCTAGTTTTAATACCTTTCTGGATGGTTGGAAGATATTATGATATGTCAATATACCCGCTAAATTATACTGTATACAACGAAAGTGTAATATAATTCATTGCCATTCAAATAATGATTAATCCAATGGGGTTGTTTAAAAATAGCCTCGATGTAATTAATTATATAATGACAGATGCCTTAGGTTAGTTGTATTTTTTTCTTCTTCTCATATACCTTCTCTTGATACGAGCATATCTTAAAATGTAATATTACAAACTGAGAACCAACTTGTATAAATATAATACAAAATATACCTTTCAATTTATACTAAATATATAACATAACCCACTCTTCTTATGCTTAGAATAAGTCGGTAGGCAAAACAAAGATGGAATATCAAAATTAATTTATTCGTATTTAATACAAATTAATCTTGTTTACGATATTCCATATCACGTGTATATTGTGAAATAATAATTAAATTAACAAAATATGTTTTAATACGGTGATGATCTTTGCCTTCCAGATTATTTGAACTGTAAAATGTCTTGTTATTGTTAGTAAACGATAACATATATTTCAGGCTGGATATTCATAATTAATACAAATCGACAGTAAACCTTTGTGCCGACGAAATTCGTTAAATAATCATAAGCATATTATCAATACCCATCTATGCTGTGTACAGAGTGAGAGAAGTGGAAGAAACAGTAGTGGTTGAACATAAAAAGTAAATATAAAATACAATAATACATCGTAGATATAATATGTTTTGTATAAAAAATATTTCACTGTGTTAAGGGATTAGTTAAAAAATCGTGTTCATATTTTTAAGGAGTGGTTTATAAAAAATCGATTTATTTGTGGAGAACAAGATGATAAACGAATCAAAAAACTCAAATGCAGAAAACAAACAAACGAGGAAAATGTAAAATATCCTTGATGACTGGGAACAGGCAGGAAGGCAAGGGATATTTTTATAAGTCGCAGTCTTAAGGGTGCGATTCTTACAGTAGCTAGCAGTTGGTTACAAAGTACGTGGAGTGAGGAAAAGGCGACGTGAAGAAGGAAGAAATAATTCATTTTTGCTTGAGCGTAGTGCCAATCCGTGATCAGAGAACCGCTTAACATTTTTAACGAGACGTGAAAGAAGCCTTCTCATGTAATTAAAAGGACAATAAATACATATAATTTTTTTTTCGGAATTTGAATAAAATTTTCTCTTGTTTTTTATAAATCAATCTTGAATATTCTTTTCTACATATACTCGTATTTATTGCTTTAGTATCTCATTAACTAAAAATTATCTTTTAGCCGAGTCGTTTATCATCTCCGTTACTCGTTTAAAGATGTTCAGCGAGAGGAAAGGAGAGTGTTGAAAGAGAGAGAGAATATTTGCATTACAAATTTTAAGCTTCATATTAACGCAATTAAAGAAAAAAAATCTTTACATTCTTGTATATATATGACTTAGAGAATTTTAAAAAATCTAATACATATTAAAAAAAGTCCAAATGAAGGGAAATGGAAAGCAAAACTAACGTTTGCTTTTATAATTTATATCAAAAATCATAAATTAGACGTTAGACCTTCGTGGCCATACTGTTAAGACTTCAATGTTCCAACCGGCGGGTTGTGGGCTTAATTTCTATAGGTAACTTTGATTAAAATTTTTGGTTTTCGCTTCACAATTTCTAATGGTATGTAACTTTTTTATAACGTCTCTTTTCAACATCTTTCTGGTAAGTTGATAAAGATTATTTCACGGTAATAACCTGCCAGGCTGAACTTTAAATAACGATGGTATAATTAGTTTGATAATTAATAATCGAGAAATGAGTTTCGGTATTAAATGAAAAAGTTGAATAAATTATTAAATAAGTCGGCTTAATACCTTACTGATAATTTACTTTCGTCACTTGAAGCACTGGAAATTTAACTCACTAATCTTCTGAAAGTGACTCTCTAATAATATTATTTCAAATAAGCAAACGATGAGGTTTGATTTCATAGGAAAATTTCTCGATATTTTTCCAAAATTTTCAATGAAAAATTAGTTTGTTGACATAGAAAACGGTATTGTTTCCTGATAATAAATATATGTTTAAAGAAAGAGCTTTGAATTGTAAACAGTGTGCGAATTTGGACAGTTAATTTGTTATAATGTTGGCTTAAATAATGGCTGACGTTTCGAAAGCTTTGTAGGTTTTGTTTCAGGTCGATGTAAAAAAAATACTCGAATTTATGAATACTTTTCTGGCGGATATTTTTTATGAATTTTATTATATTTTACCGCCTTGAAGATAAAGACTGCAATACATTTGATGCGTATGCCATAATTTAATTCGACTCAACACAGAAATAACTCCGAACATTTATTTAAACTACTAGTAGTAGAAAACAGCTTTGAAAATCTTCGAATATATCTAAGAATAAATCGTTAAGCTGTTTCTATGTAAGATCCTTTGTATTTTTCGAAATTAAGTTATTATATAAACACAAACAACTCAATATGTTTTTTTTAATAATAACACATTATTTTACAAGGTATGAACATGAAGTTTATTTTGAGTTTCGGTATGTTTTCTTCGAATTTAAATATAAATTTCCTCAACGTAAAAAAAAGAATTTGATATCAAAAAGCTATTAACAATAAATATAGTATGTGATTTAATTGTTTGTATTATTTTTTTGCTCAAAATATTTTTTATCCAGTAACTTGATTCTATTACACTATTGCCAAATTAATTCGTGTAAAGTCACAATTCGTATTAATGCGAAAATAACGTTTCCCGTGCCATTATCCGCGATCCTTTGTACAAATTGTTTCTATGGCAAATATTAAAACCAATCATCGTTCCTCGAGTACAAACCCAAACCTTAGATTACACATGTCTGTGCAAATATTTTCCCTTAGTCTTACCATTAAAGATACAGAAATTTCTTGGGGCGACTCGGAATTGGGAGAGAATAAGGGGTCTTATCAACCCCATTAGGTGCTATCCGCAGATAATAAAATATGACAGGGTAATTTCTGGGACTTTCATATTCTGTTCTTCGGGATCTAATTCATTTATCTTTTTTTTTTGATTCTCGTCCTTTATTTATGTTTGCTATTTTTCCCATTTTTGTTGAATGTCTATTTTAATTATTTTATAATTGTTATTTTATAAAGCTGCAGTTATCTTTACCCAGTTCTAAAAGTACTTCAATTTAGCGCTTTACATTATTTCGATATATTTTCCAGTTGTTTCTTTAGTATCTCACCTAAGTTTATATACGGGGGGATTTAAGGTAAAATGTTTAAGGTGGTAATAAATGTGAATATATTAGGGAAATAATCCGATCTTAATACGAATAACCAATAAAACAAAAAAATTCTAAACTAGCATTTATATTGATATTTTATACTCACTCTGTACCTTCTTATCTCCCTGTTAATACACTGATTAGAAAACAATATATTAACAAATTCAATTGCAATGTTTTTATACAAGAGCAAGTATTGACATAATATGTTCTATCTGACAAAATAACAAACAATGTAAAGCCATATCTTAGTGACAAGCAAAAATGTCAGTGTATTTTAGTATTCATCAAATAATTTTCTATTGATTAATAATTTATGTAATGTTAAGTCTTGTTTGCGCTCCCCTGAAGATGAGGTGAAAGCCTTGAAACCGGTAGGGTTATACCGTCACAAAAAAGTGGAATAAACAGTGTTTGTTAAAAATAAATTACAATGTCTTTAAACCTCCACAACGTTAATGCCTTAACTATAAACAACATGATACAATATATTTTCTACAAAAAGTATTCTGTATGCGCAAAAGCTTAGTAATGATTTCGCAAGGAAAGTTCGCTTTATTATATGTAGATCTATGAAAATAAATCAAAATGGATGCGAAAAATATCCTTGTAGCTCGAGGCTCGTTCTAAGGAAGGAAGGTTTTGTCAATATGTGAAATTTGCGAGCTAGAAAAAAAAATATCAAAGCAATTTGCCAAGACGCAGTTGTGAAATATTCCGCAATATTTTACCATCGTCGTTCCACTCTCACGCTAAAACTTCCCAATTGAAACGTAACCATCCCTTGTGTTATTCCTCCTATATATTCTTCTGTATCTTCTTTCTATCCTTTCCTATCTCAGCCTCCTTTGCATCTCCTAGTGTGAATTTATATTTAGGATTATGTTCAAATCGCTCCCGTTCGTGTGGAGGGCAGAATATTGGTGAATAGAATAAAATTCTTCTTAGAGAATGTTTTTATTTCGCATGCTAATCGATGGAGCGAACTCCACGGGGATATCCTCCCCTTTTCAACCCCCTTTTCCCTGGATAAAGGAAAGGAAAACATTTTACCAAAAGCTGCCTTCGGCCTTATATATCTCTCTGTACACTCTGCGAAAGGGGCGATGGTAAGAGTTGTTGCTTTGAAAAACTTTTACACGATCGTTTCTCAGCGCAAGGCAAATTTGTTACTTTACTGTTTTATTTGTGCCTACTTCTGCAGAATTACATATCATTTTAGAAAGCAAACTTTTACGCGAATACTTGGAGTTTATACGCAAAAACGACATTTAAGAGTTTGTTTGTCAAGTTGAAAATAAATATTTCAATATGAGGCATACTGATTGAATTTTAAAATGTTTTCGGTATATTTTTGAACATATTAACGTTACATTAAAAAGTCGTTACAATAAATTAAGCTTAAGGCTGTCCGGACGAAAATGTCGGTTTTTAAATCGGACGTAATTGTTTTACGGACGTCACTCGTAATTGTTTTACCGTAAGGAAGGACTTCGTGATAAATTATGTCTTTTGCATCCCACCATACACTCAAAAGCACTTTTTTTACAGTTAGACTCGGTTGAGGGGTCCGTTTTGCTATCTGCCCCTTTGAAAGTCATTGGCGTTTACGTCTTTAGTTTGAATATAGCACCCACTTTTCGTCTCCGGTCACTAAATGGTGTAAAAACGGAGTGTTTGTCTTTTTTTCGATTAAATCTTCACATATTCGCTTGCTTACCGCTTTGGTCTCATCCGTTAGATCGTGCGGTATCCATACGCCCTGCTTCACAATCTTGCCGATTTTTTTTCAGATGTTCTTGCACACAAGATTCTGAGTATTTAAGCTTGTCAGCTAATTGTCGTATAGTCAGTGTTGGATTTGAATTGATTTTTTACAAATTTGAAACTAAGAGTGCAAGATAATCAACATAAATCAATTTCGTTCGTACATCGGTTACAGTACAAAAACCAAATACCAAAAGTAATCAAGAAGTGACAGCTGTCATTTTGGAAAAATAAAGATCCTCAATGCATGTTGGGAATGTAGATTTTTTCATTTTTAATTTATGAGTTTTTGAGTTTCTGAATATTTTTTAGAAATAAGCAATCCACTAAAGCTAGGATGATTTGTGCCACCAAATTAAAGTCATTATGCAATTATATGAGTCAATATACATACTCGTATTGTAAGAAAATGAATTAAAAAAAATGACAATTTTAGGCCATTCAAAGCTCAACTTATTAAGCCTTAAAAATTTAACAATCGATCTACTCGTATAAATGGAAAAGTTTCTCGAAGAAAGAAGAAACGCAACAAATATCATTATCAATTTAAAAAATAATCTGAATATGATTATTGATATGGTACTTAGTAATTAATAATGTAAGAAATTTATATTTAAACATTATACGGAACAACTTTATTTTTTCAACGTTAGTTAAAAACACCTGTTACTTCTTGATACGATCACAAAACATAAAAAAAAATACTGACAATTAAAAACATATTTTCAAAATAAAACAATGTTTTTGATTTACTTTTATCATTATTGACGGGTTATTACTAGTTTCAAATGTGTTTATATTGAAATTTTTAATACGTCAAATGGTTTAAAATTTAATATTTTTTAGTTCTTGGGTTCGTTAGTTTATGTACGTATTTAAAACCAGTTGATATGGATCATTACTCAAGTTAAAATGGCTCTTATGATCGAATAGATCAAAAGGATTGTGATCAAGGTGGTTATTAGCACCCTATGCTAGACCTACTCAAGTATAGGATTACCCTTTTATTTTACTGTTGATCGAATTAACGGTTTTGCGTTATTTCTAAACCATCAGGGGTCTCAGGTGACATACATAATTAGAGAGCCCTCGACCACGATTGTGTACCGAATACTTTTGGTTTGGATCCTAAATAATATGATATCACAGTATCGAGTTCAGTTTTTTGTTTGTTTTTTCCTGGCCAGAGTGGACGAAAGTATCCAACGCCCACGGACATTGCGGTTGGGCGATTTCACGTACGAGTATGTAACTAATGTTTAGTGGTCCAAGCCAATGGTGGTTCAACTTTGTATTTATCTAATGGTTTAACCAATAAATATATTAATTTAATCATTATTTAATACTTTATCGTACAGTGTTCAATATTGTGGGCTTATTATTAAGTGGCAATATCTTCCATCCAACCATACAATAGTTTTGCAATGTTTCGGGTTGAAGGTGGATAATCACGTAATTAAAAGGGTATGTAATGTTTTAAAATTTACTTTCTATAAATGCAATAATAATGGCGCAAGTCTTATAGAAGCTGGTACTTCGTTCCTAAAAATCACAGCAGTGAACTGCCAAAGCCAAATGGCAATCTATACTAGAGCATGGCGCGAAACGGTGATCGAAGAGTTGCCGAGCATTTTCGATGAGATATGAGGGGACGTCGGGACAGTCAAAGGTGTTAGTGGAAGTGATAGAAGTGAAGATACTTGAGCATTTCGATGGTTTGTCATATTCAACCAGTTCAGAGATTACTGATAAGGTGTGTGATATGACCGTATTTTATTTGTTTATATTTAAAGCCATTAAGTTCACTTCTTTTGTTGCGACATACAAACACTAGTCTAAATTGATTAAATGTTTGAATAAACCAGTTTGTTCATTAATTTAAAGTTCTAAATGTATCTAATAGAATGACTCAATCTTTAGTACCAAGTATGTATTTCTTATAGGAAAGCTCCCACTTCAACCCTCCTTCGTAAACCCTTATTCTGCATATTGTTTTAGTGCTGCAGTACTTTCCCTTTTCTATTGAATCAAATTAACATAAGACCCTTCTATTTTTGCATTCAAATAGACTTGAGTAGTTTTTAATCACTACGAATTGAAATGGACGATAATTGATGAGAGTAAAATAAATATTGAAACTTATTTTCAATTAAAAGTTTTTCATTTTGATTTATGATTGGATAGCGTTTTGTTAAAACATCACTTTAAAATTAGTTAAATTGTTTCAGTATTGCTGTTTAACAAAAAAATTGAGTGTCAATTTAACAAACCGTTTTTTTGGCAACAATTTAATTGTTTATTTTTAACTGTCGAAGCCTTTACATATTATTTAAATATAAATTAAAAAAGAAACTAAATTCAATTGAAAACAGCAATTAAATTATAAAACGTGTCGCATAACAAAAATTTAAATCAACAACAAAATTTAGAAGACATCAAAACACATAATCAACACGGAAAAACATTTATCTCTATATTAATTGAATAACGTTATGATATGCTTCAGTTATCATTAATTCGTGTAGTACCCCCAATGTATCCCAATTGGTGATGCGGATATTTTGAAAAGCGTGGTCGAGTAATAATATTGTCTTCAGCCCCGATGATCGGACCTTCGGGTTAAGAATTACTGGAGAAGAAGACAATTAACTTAGAGTTCACAAACGAAATCAAATGACCATTTAAACTCTATGATTAACGTATAATTTATGTCCTCGAAACTCTAAATACTCTTACCATAGTAAATATTTATATATTCCACATATTTGTAAAATATAATATTATATCGATTTGTAATAATGTATCAGTTTTTGTATATCGGGAAAGCTAAGAAGTATGAGAAATAAAAGAACTTGACGAGACCAGGAATAGAATGGCTTGGAGATATGTCCTTTCTGCCTCCAAAATGAACGTGGTGGTTTCTGTTTATCGGTTTTGAAACGTGCGTTGTGTTTTAAGCGGTATTTCGTTAAATAAATTTTAAAAACCCCCTTTTATTTCTTCACCTGACCATTTAATGAGCGTGGCCGGCAAGGTCGGAAACTTTTGGGCCTTAGTTGTATATCGTGCATATTTTTCTTCAGACTTCTCGGCATGGCGGTATCCGGGAAGCTTATGGTAAAAGTAGGGCCGTAACACTTTTCATCAGGTCGCTCCAGCATTCTATCTCTGCTTCTGTGACTTTCCACATTGCTAGTGACTATGAGTTTTTTAATATCTATAAATTTGTATGAAGATATATAATTTGTTCTTAAGATATAAATTTGTATAAAGATATATTATTTGACAAATATTTGTGTTATAAATTACTCTATTAAATACAATTTAAAAATATATACAATACATTTGATTGTTTGGTAAAAATAACAAAAATAAATTAATTCAGTTTAAGAAACGCTGGAGTAAATGACCCTCAGGCTGTCAATATTATAGAACGATCATTATTGACTTCAAAATAATTGGGGAACAAAACGTCGACCAAATAAATCAAAGCAATATATTCTTTTTGTCCATTTAACGTTCTCTGGTAATAAAGTACGAAAGTTTAGAATAAAGGATTCAAGATATATTAATGTGTCTCTGTTATATTTATAGTTGATTATTTATCTTCCGAATTCAGCGGTCTCTATTCGTATATATTTATTTTTATTATTTCTCTTAATATTTCTACAGACAATAAATACAATAAAGATAAAACCCGAATAACGAAAATTTGGAATCAGCGTACCTCAATGTTTTCTAAAAATTTAAGGCAGTTGTTTGCTTTACATTCAATACTCATAAAATATGCGAATAACTTCGTTATTTTTTCAAGTCTTCAATAGTTAAGCGCAGTACTAAAGACGTGAAAATATCAACTCATTAAAATATATACATACTTTAACCTTATTTTTTTTATTCAATTTAATCCAACATTGCATTTAATATTTTTTTTTAAAACAGGTTAGATATATGTACTCAGAGTGAAGTTGAAAACCAACTAGTCCTGAAGATGAGAGCTGAAATTTTCTCGCAACATTGGCACTTTGAAACGCAATAAATGCTTTATGAACTCTAAAAGACCTTATACTACAGATAATAACACCTAGGAATGCCTTACGAAGCTAATAAGTAAAATGTCAATTGGATTATTTGTGAATGTCCACTTTCATATACTATACAGTATAGAGATATTTGGTCAGATTGTATAATTAATATTTTTGATTTAAAAATGTTGTATTACACTTTTATTATATAAAATACAACCTTGCAGAATCTCTACGAAACCACCACAAAAATGTTTAAGAAACCTCAAGTTAAAATCACACTGATATCCTTTATCTTTCTTTTAAGTTTAAGTTCAAACAGGAATCAATCCCATAACACCTGAGATGAAAGACAAGCGACTTACCAACTAGGTCAAAGATGTCGTTCTTTCAACTATATAAATTAAAGTAGACTTAATTTAAAAAATGAGGTTTAAACTTATATGTTACAAATGGACCTTGATTCCACAATTTACTGAACATACGAGTATGTCGCTTGCAACGTTGCACTGTACTGTATAACACTTTCGTTGTATATATTACAGCCATATTGCCAGGCTTATTGCCATGTAGCAATCTCTTCCAACCAACCAAATATGTTAAAGAGGCCTTAAATGAAAAACAGACTGGAATATTTTTTTTTAACTCTGGGTTCCAGCGGAATTTGAACCCATAACCTCTGGGTTGGGAGACATGCGTCTTACCAACTAGGCCACGGAGATCGTCTGTTGGTTTTGATGGTCGTACAATAATCCTTCGAGTCAAATACTCTCCATCAAACCGTGAAATATTTATTACATCTTTGACCACTATTTCTAAGGTTTCTTTTCTTTGGTTTCCTTCCACGTTTAATTTATAATTTATGTGAATTTAACGTTATCAAAATAAGAAGTTTGTAAGAATATAACCCATAATAATCCATGTTTCCGAAAATCTAACTAAAAAAACTTTTTCTGTCCGATGATGAGTTACTCAGCGTGGGATTTCGAATATGTATCCTAAGGAATTAAACGCCAACGCACTTATTCGAGGATTTCTAAAATATATTAAATAATAATTTATGTGCAAAAATATTTCCTATTTTGCAGATTCAAATTATTTAGCCCTATTTAAAAATTATTTTCTTTGTATTTTTTATGTTTTATATTTTTATTATAAATATCAAAACAACATTTTGGTTTTTTCTTGTTACGTCAAAGGAGCTACCAATCAGTTTAAAATTTGAATAACAGTGATATATAGTTAGTTGTTGGTCTCTGTCCATCTTGAAAGACGATTGATATAATCAGAGGTGGATAAGCGCACAGTAACGCACTGGATTTCCGTGTGGAAGGTCACCGATTTGAACCATGCGCTGCGCTACTCCCTCCGAAAGATACGGACATTTTTCCGCCTCATATTCGAGGATATAAAGATACCTATGACCTCGGTCATATCTTTTGTTTCAAAAAGAGAATTAAAACATGCCAGTGTGGTCTAGTCATCTCGCTTCGGTGTGCCATCGGTTCAATTTCATCAGTGAGGTCGGCGAGTTTGCTGGTGTGCAACGATTCACTCACTTAAAGATGAGATAGAAATAAATAAACCTTAAACTCCACAGCACAGCTTCGCTTTACAACTGAATTGACGTTGGAATAGCGAGGGGATCTTTTACTATAAGGCCCAACAACGACAACAGTGACTAATAAAATACATGTAAATTATTATTGAACAGATGCTTGGGGCATGCATCTTTTGTGATGACTATGGAAACTAATTCTCAATCAACAAATACGGCCACAACTGTAACGCCATATCCAGTCCTAGTCTGAGGGTACTCCACGCTTTGTACTCTCTAAGGACGCTTTGTCCATGCCGTCAAACTCTGGAATAAGTTACTGGCTACCAAAAGACTCGCATCCTTGTCAGCTTGCTTCAAATAGGAACGAAATGTGTTTCTCTACAAGTCCTATTTTCCTGTCATTTACCATCTTCCTCCTTCTTTCCCAATCTTTGGTTACATTTGCAAATGTTTTATCTTACTTTTTTTACGTGTTTTTAATGTCTTTAGAAGGCTATTTTTTATCTTTTTTCCCTTTAAAAATAAACTTGGCATCCTTTCACCCAGCAATTGGTACTAATCTAAGTAACTCTTGTATAGTTGGTTGCAATATATTGCTGTGTGGTAAAACGTTTGCCATTTGTATATTTTAAAATCGAGTGTAGAAATAAATAAATACTATATAGGAAGAAACATAAAATATTATATACTTAAGCTCACTTAACATGATGCAATATTCTACACAATATAACACTGATACATTTCATAAATAAAGAATCAAGTATATTGTTTTGAATTCGGCAGTGATCGTTGGTAAAATACATAAATACAATTAGAAACTACAAAAAAATACTTATATTTTGTAAAATTTAATGCTATTTTGAGATCGATTCATGCGTTTTGCGTCTACATTTCGTCTTGTTCCAGTAATGATTTCGCAATGCAATCTAAACAACACATCCTCGTTATGTGCAATCGACCTCTAAATGCTGGGAAAAAGACATCCGATATCCACCGATCGAATAATGCATATCATATTCAGCATTGTTGCCTTATATGACCCTTAAAGTGTTTGAGAGATATCTCAATTACTTTAATGACATATCGTTGCTTGTCATATTATACATTATAAATTCATATTTTTGTGACTTGGTAGACTATTGAATTTCATATTTAAACTCTAAATATATACATACTATATTCTTTTTGTATACTTATATGTAACTTAATACAGGAAACTGGAAAAAAGTTTATAATCAGGCTGACTAAAATAATTCATTATTTTTTAGAGAGAGAGAGAGTTGGATTATTTCGACGATTAAAATATTTCCAAATATATTATATTTCTTAAAAATGAAAAAAAAAGATCATTTTACTATAAAAGTTTATACTACGAGTATAACTATATTATGAAAGTTTTAGTATAAAGTTATAAAAGTTTAATGTAAAAGTTTGTATTAAACTTTTATAATATAGTTTAGTACTTATACTCGTAACTGTACTATAAAAGTTTTATATTAGTCTATTATACTTTTATAATTAAATTGAACTAAAATATACGAGTATTTAAATACGGGATTTTGACATTACTGGTCCCGTGGCAAAGTCTGATTTTAAGTATTAAATATATGGGTGGCGTGTGTAGCTTCAGGAAGTACTTGAAAATAACCCTTTTTGGAAGGTCTCATCAAAATTTATGATTATATATGAACACTTGGTTTCTTTGTAGTTGGTTTTCACTTGGTAACATTTCTGTGTTTTACCAGATAAGTATTTCTAAACATAAACAGATGCGGGGAAGTTCCCAATACAATAACCGCCACCTTCATTTTCTTGTCTTTATACCCAACATATGTTTTTGTAATTTTTTTAATCGGTCAATAAGAGTGGGTTCGATTGCCCTTCAAGAGAGTCTTCTTTCTAAACGGTGCAACATAAATTGTTCTTTCATTAATATTATTGCAACATATTTCACGACCCACTTGCAAGGAGTACAATATATGGTATTTCTAGTGACGTGGTTAATTGAAAATTATCTCAGTTTTTATCAGTTTCACGCAAAATCTTTTTCCAACAGTGATATTATTTTACTAGCTAATTTGCTAGTCATCGCCTATATATAAAACGAGGCATTTGGATTTAAATCAAAGACAGAATATTTAATGTCTATTTGGGATCAAGTACCATAATGCTTGATTTATAAATATGAGCCCTCGGAATTCAAAGGGCGTACATAATTAATTTTGAGACCCAATTGAAATGTCAACCAAAGCTTGCTTCAACAATTAATCGATGCATTGATTATTAAAAGGCAAACTGACCCTTTAGTTTAGGATTTGCTTGTACGTTATTATCGTTCTTCAGGGTTTCGCAAACCACGGTAACTGTGCCACCAAAAGTAGTATAAAGGTTAAGTCGAGATTGAATATTTTTTAATGAGTTGGTCGATAAATGGTTGTTACGAACATTAGCAATTCAAGGTCTTATTTAAAAAAACTGTTTTAAATTATTTCAAAATGGATAAACCATCTGAAAAAATTTAAATTTAAAGGATTCAATATCCTATTCCCTCGTACTTTCATATAATCTAAATTTAAAATATCAAATCTGGTGATGTGTTTCATATAAGAATGACATTTATTAATTTTGTATCGGAATGTCATATTTTCTTCATTATTTTAATTACTCGTAATATTTATGGTAAGCTTTGCCAAATAACATATAATATGTATTCAAAACTTATATTTAAATATTAAAATGCCTCGTGAAATATTTGAGCTTAAATTAAAGGGATTATCTAGTTTTCGAAAATTTTGATCTTAAATTAAAGGGAATATCTAGTTTTCGAAAGTTTTGTGGTTTTGATATTTATTCAATCTTATTTTATTTTTCTCGGAATTTCTTATAAAAGTAAAATTTGACATAGGTTTTAAGTTAATTGTTTACTTTTATTGTGATTTTAAGTCAAAATTATTGGAGTGAAAATGTAAAAAAATAATAATCTTACAAATATCGATTTACTAAATACATGAAAAGATAAGTGTTCAGAATATTAAAAAAAATCAATATATTTTTTTTTACGAATTAAAAAAATGATTATGAAACGTACTTTTCAAGTCATGTTTAATTATGTGCGATATTTTATCTTCAATTTTAATGATTCATACACAGATTCCAAGTATCTCGCGTAACTACAAGTTATACACAAGAAATATGTGGAACATGAAATTGTGCATATGATTCAAACTCAGTGCTTCATTGAAAAGCGTGTACTCAAAAAGTTACAACTTTCCGGCAAGTTTTTTTTCGTAGAACTTTTGAAACGGAAAAGAGAACGTTGGCAAAATGAGGGTAAATTATTTTCAAATATCAAAATGAAAATAAAATTAATTAAAATAAAATGTTCATATCTAAAAGCACGATTCCTTCTCCTTTTAGATTATTATATTTTATTATTTATTACTCCTACGATTCCTTATTATTATTATCTTTTATTATAACTCCTACGATTCCTTCTCGATTATTATCTTTTATTATTATCATTACATCTTATGTTCATGTTAGCAAATTTTGTTTATATTATTTATGTTTATAAATATATATTTTTTCCGTAGCATATGTGTGGGTGTGAGTTGCTGTTTCAATAACTTGGATTAGCTGATAAAATATTTAATACCACTTATTTTCCTAGATTTATTTAATACAAATATTTTTCATTCATGTTTGCTTTGGCTACAATTCGTTCTGTCTTGAAAGAAATATGACCTAAGAATAGTCTAGTGGCACCACATCAAGTGTTCAACTTATAAATAAAATAAATGGTTTCATGTCAAAGAGTTGAACTAGTTTATACTTTGTATGTAATTCTCTTTATTAGAAAATTTTGTTTCGCTTTCAATAGTTTTAACAGTCGGGTAATTGCGTCCCTTAAGCAAACCTTTAAAGGTCGACGGGTAAGGGAGGAAATAAAGTATCATAAAGCGACCTTTCAGGTACTCGATTATTGACAAACGGAAATCGTCATTCCATTTTATGTCTTAAGAAAGGTCGCACTTCGTACATTTTCTTTATTTTTAATTTTTGATGTAATTTTATTGATCTAATTTCCGTCAAAATGAATTACGTAAATACTTTAGGCCCATGTTATCAAATTTATTTTCATTGCATGGCCGATTAGATTCTGTAAACACTGAATTAAATATATTCAAAGTAAATATATCCAAATACCAGTAGTAACTGAGAATCATCAACATATTGTCGACAATATTTCTTAAACGAGTCCTCGATTCATTGGGCTCATTGCTTGTGGCTATGGATAAAGTGTGTAGAGGCTTGTCGTCACTAGAAGCGTGGAAAGACGACACGCAACAATAAGAGTCTTAATGGTTTTGACTGGCCAAATGAGAGTTGCAACAGAATTAACCTTAAGGACTGCCCTTCAAACTGCGGAGTGCAGAGATGGATGAAGAGGAATCGTCAAAGGTATTGTATCATGGGAGTCACCATCTCAGTCATGAGCTACACTACAGATGCAAGAGTAAAAATATTACAAATAGTATAACATACATATTCCTCTTTTAAGAAAAACTTAGAATATGGCTGAATAACTAAACATGTAATGTTTGAGATGTCGTGGCTAGTCTGTGATAAAATAAAATATCCTCCAAATATTGATAGCATTATTTTTTTTATATATTTATGATGCATATAGTACGATATATATTTAAGAAATATCAAATATAATATTAAGTGTGGAAAAAACATCTACGATTATTTTAACCTACTTGGACGCATCACACAAGAACTTGTCCTCGTTTTTTTAGATGATTTATGCTTCTTTGAGGCGTCACAGAGAGTAACGAGGTGAATCAGGAACATTTTGCTTTGATGAGGAAATTGCACAATTTTATTGACATATAGTGCAGATTTAGAACAGTTTTATTTTACATATAGTGCGCGTGTTGGAATAAATATAATTTTTCTTCAGCTACTATTTATTAACTGCTAAATATAGGACTCTCATATGGTTCTCCGTTGTTGCCTATCCTAGTTGGCGTCCAACTCCCAACATTCCGCTACACTCCTGGTGTCATCCAATTTACACCAACACTTTTCATCTGGTCTTTTAAATTTTTTTACCTTCAGTTTAGATATCTTCTGTTCCATTGGCCGCCGCTTTGACGTACAACATGCTCATCACGGATTAGGAATTATTCTTAATCCATGTGTTAAGCTTACTCCCACTTCATTTCTGATGTAACTTTTATATTTTCCAGTTGTTCTTCTGACCTTAACTTTTTGGTGTGATTTTGTTAAGATATGACTAAAAATATTAATTTCATAATTATTAAACTATTTTTCGATAAAAAATAAAGAAAAACAGAAATTTGCACATGATGTTTTTCTTTTATCTTTTAAAAATAAAGAATTCCCCTCAATTTCTGCTTCCCTTAAACCTCTCTCAAGCAAAATCGAGTGGCTTCTATTACTCCCTGTATTCTTTAATAATGGTGTACAATCAAAATAAGCATGTATAATCAAAATTGCGTATAGTTAATATAATCACTTGGTTTAGGTTTAGAAATATGTTTGTACAAGATTTGTGGTTTGTGTACACCAAATCTTACAAGCGTCTGCAGATCAGAGTTGTTGGTTGTGTATATGTGATTATATGTGAATTACGTCGGTTATTGTCAGCTGTCTCAGAACAGGCAATGAGAAAAGTAAGATTGCTGACATATGCGTTAGTCTTGTGTAAAATCGTGTTAATATTGAAATCAATAACTTTTAAAAAATAAGAATAATTTTAATTATTCCTCATTTACGAGTATTTCATTGAACACATTTTTTTAAAGTTTAAATATGTGATTAAAATATAAGACAAACAAAAAATGTTACATGTCAATGGTTTTAATTTTATAAAACTGGTTTAAAGCCACATAAATATTTCACTGATTTGACCACTTCTGGCCATACCCTGTAAATATAAAAATATACCATATAAATAGAGATTGGCGATAAACCCAGTGATCTAGTTAGTAAATCGCCTGTCTTTCCATCTGGGACTTGCGGATGGCATTCCCAGTGGAACTCAGACTTGTACTGTATTGTACTCTGTACAACGATAATGTATAATAATAAAATACAATAATACGATTGGTAAACAAATTACAATTTGATCAATATGAGAAGTCCATTTTTGGATTACTCACAATCATTATGAACATATATTTTGTATAATTACATAAACCTAAAGTTATATTTATTATTCACCCTTTCACATGTATTTTTAGTACCTGTCCAAAGAAGCGATATCACACGGGGTTGGTCTGCATGACCGATGCTTTGATCAATTTCCACCTTCCCGGAACCCCTATTGGGAGAGTGATGTCACAAAAATTATACATACATTCGTGAGTTTTGCACACAAATAATACGACTTCAAAAACTCCAAACTAGTTCTTTGATGTAACGTTGTTTACGTACATGATATAAAATAAGTTTTATTAAAATGAAAAGTATATTTCACAAATCATTTATTTTGTATGATTTTTTTCTTTTTATATGATAGCAATAAAGTAGATAAAAAAACATTACATGGCTTTCTAAGTATAGTTTAGATTTATTGACGGGGTATGGTTTGAGGGCCTTTGATTTTTCATGTCAGTTGGATAAGGTCTTTCAGAGAGTTGTAACGCATGGTTTGGTTTATGATGACAACGTTTTGAAAACGTTACAGTTTTCATCTTATGGGCTTATTTACAATCAACTTCACCATAAACGGATGTGCACCGGATACCACTTGGCACATAGTTTAGTCTCGACCTCAACATGTGCGCATGGGTCCGTTCGCGACCTTAACGTGAGCACGTGTGTTCGTCCCACTACGGGAAAACAAGTGTACGGTTTTCACAAAGTTGGAAATATTTTTCATTATCATTTAATTGTCGCTTCGATTTGATTATGAGGTTTGAGGTAGACTCCGCGGATTTAAGAAGGATATTGTTTGTATGTTTCTATTGTAGATTTCTTAATATCTAAGAGGCAGAATCGAACCTGAAATCTCCAGGTCTTAGCAATTTCACCACAGAGGTAGTCCTTTTGTAACTGAATTTGGCTATATATATTTTTTGGATTAACGTTTTTCGTCCTTTTATCGCCTTGTTTTAATTTGAAATTACATTTTTTTTGCGAAGAACCTTAGTAATCGATCAAAAAATAGACTTTGACGAAGCTAAATATCCTTTTTGTAGAGTATGCTTCAAATCAATCTTCTCTTTGCTATCCACTTCAGTCTCTTGATCTGATTCAGTCTTTTGTGTTCTTTCCCTCCATATTCCGCCCTCTCAAGTATAAGTACGCAGTTAGGTGAGACCATTTTGGCCTCTTCTGAAACAGGAGGCCTTATTGTATTTGACATAATAATGGGTGACCCTTGTTTATGCTTTGGTCAGAAGCCGCGGATAAAAGGATCTGGAAGGACCTCCAACGATTTTGGGAACGTTTTTGCTTGATTAATGCTTTGTTTTGGTCTGCTAGCTTAATAAAAAGGAGTTTGGGACCCCGGCGTATATGAATAATCGTTTCCTGTAAAGAATTTTACTAATTACGCTGAAAATGTCACTGTTTAGTCTTTTATTACAAAAAAGGGAACGGAATAAGAATAATTATATTGTAGAATACAAAAGAAATTTACCACGGTGTTTTTTAACCATAAATCTGTAAGCCTCTATGAAATTAACTGCAGGCATTTAAATAAACTAAAAATGAGCTTCATTTTTTTATGAGCTTTTAAAACATTTTTTCATTACCTCTGTTATTTGAAGATCAATCGCTACTCAATTCTGTCATTTGAAGATCATTCGTTAGAAATGTTAATTTAATAACTAATTGTCATGGTAATATATTAGAGAAATATGTGTAAATAAACATAAAAACTAATACCTACATAAAACTTTCATCAGTATGCAAAAAGGAACCAGCCCACAGTTTACTTATCTTAAAATATTGGGTAATATCCAAGGTCTTTCTATTGGCTTCTAAGGAACATGTTTTTGAAACTGAATTTATTCATAATATTGGTTTTCTCGTGTTTCTTTAACTGAAAAAGTGTAAATCTCATATATTTATAGAGTTTGTATTCTGTAATATTCTTTTCAGTGACGAGAATATTTAATTGATACATGTGATAAGCTTGTTGAATTGAAATAGGAATTCCTAGTTAGACAAGCAGGAGTGCGAAAATGAATATTTAAATAAAATATATATAGTCATATATTGATAATTTGGTACATACATGATTAATTTATGTTTATTGAATATTTAAATAAAATATATATAGTCATATATTGATAATTTGGTACATACATGATTAATTTATGTTTATTGAATATTTCAAATAAAAAAACCCTTATTCTATTCAGTATATTTTTAAGCCAAAATCGATTCTCAAATATTTTATACCTAAAAGAGAATCTAATCTATGTACGTGTATGACGATAATATACGACAAACGCACTAACTATTGTAATACTTTTTATTCACGCACGATTATAAATATTTAAGTTTTATCGTTAATTGAAGAGCATATACGATAAAATCTGTTCCTTTACGTACTAAAAAACGAATAAAGCGTGATGCTGTATATGTATGTAAATGAATATTTGAAAAAATGAAAAAAAAAAAAAAAAGAAAATTCGTCACAGAATTTTTTTTTTAAAAGTTCTTGGAATTTAATTTTTAAATTTTTTTACACTTTTTCAACAAATTTAAGCGACATTTGCATTCTAATGCTTTCGTGTTTGAAGAGAATTCTGAGACGAAATTCATTGTCTTTTTTTGTATCATTGTATTTGGAATTTCAAAAATCTCTTTCACTTTGTTTTTCATTCATAAACGTTGGAATTAATTTTTCATTTTGATTCATTTTCAATGAGAACTGCTTGTAATTACATTTTCCCAAACCTTGTCGAGAGAAGTATTAAAAATTTTTTTTTTCATTTGTATCGTTTTTACTTTACACTTTCTTTAATTTTCAACAATAATTGAATGCCCAATGAAGATTATATAAAATTGATATTTAGACTTCTATAGAAATATTCTTCTTTATTTTTATATATCATATATTATTTATAGTTAATGCATTAACATTGTGTAGGTTTAAAGACATTGTAATTTATTTTATCAAACACTGTTTATTATATATTTTGTAACGGTATAACCCTACCGGTTTGTTTCAAGGCTTTCACCTCACATCAGGGGAGCACAAACAAGACTGTGATGTGCTGTAAACAAACCCGGTAGGGTTATACCGTTACAAAAAGTGGAATAAACAGTGTTTGATAAAACAAATTACAAATTCTTCTTAAGTTAGGTCTTTGGTCTGTTATCATCAAAACTACCTTTCATGGCGTGTTGATTTTCAGGTATCCTGACAACTTTTTGAAGATCTTTCTGAGAGAAGACTGCCAGCGGGTATTTCACGAATTGTCACATAGGGAACTCCTGAGTTATCCATCCTTTCAACCTTGCCTTATCAGATACTTTTTCTCTTTTTATCCCATCTCACAATATCTTCTATTTATCATATTTTACAAATACGGGAATTTCTTCATCTATCTCTAAGTGTTTTTGCGTACAATTGCTTTGAATGTTTCAATTTGATTAGCTCTCCAGATATTTTTTTTAATCCGCTCTAGACTCTTTTCATAAACCATGTTTGGCCTCACATGTGTTTTGTGAATTTTAACTTTCCTCTCTATTTTAACTTTCCTGTCTATTTTATCCTTACTATCTATTTTATCCTTACTGTCTATTTTATCCTTACTGTCTATTTTATCCTTACTGTCTATATTATCCTTACATCTGTCTATTTTTATGTATTTGGTATTCTATACCACGTCTTTTAGGCATCCGGAGACAGCAGTGGATTTATTTCTTTGGAACCTTATTTCTGTGTCGCGATCATTGTACCTGATTAGATCAACATCGAGATTTTAATTCCATCACTAGGACAATAGGTGTGTCATGTGTCAAGTTAGAGTCTCGCTAGATTTTTTAATAATGTTTAAGATTTAAACAACTACAAAAACATTGCAATAATTATTAATGAACTACAGAATTCAACGATTTTTTGTTTTTCAAATTCGAAATCATAAATAATGGTTTTTCTCGAAATTATATTGATTGTTTAAAAAAATATTTTAACAACTCGAAAATATTACATAATCTAAGTTTGCAATCATATTAAAAAAATAGAGTTTAGTTATTTATAATGACCGCAGTCTGTATGAAATATTACAAAAATTGCTTAAAAATAAAATAAAAATCAAATGACAACAGCAAACAAACCTCATAACACGTCATATAACAAAAAAGAAAAAAAAAATGTGAAAGCCTCAAAACTTGAACCCATAATCGAAACGAAAAACATATACGTCAAAGTAGAAAAACATATACGTCAAAGTTGAAAAACATATACGTAAAAGTAGAAAAACATATACGTCAAAGTAGAAAAACATATACGTAAAAGTAGAAAAACATATACGTCAAAGTTGAAAAACATATACGTAAAAGTAGAAAAACATATACGTCAAAGTTGAAAAACATATACGTAAAAGTAGAAAAACATATACGTCAAAGTAGAAAAATATATACGTTAAAGTAGAAAAAAAATATGGCGGAAGTGTATCAAAAATAAAAATTACAATTGCTCTTTTTATTAAGAATCTGAATTAAATTCATAACGATCAATAGAGGAAGAAAGAGGAAGATGGTTGAATCAAGTGAATAGTGTTTTGAAATAAGGAAAGTTAGAAGTAAAAAAATCGTAGGAGCAGTATAAGAAGGCATATGGATATAAAAGAGTCGAAGAATATGTGTCGAGATAAAAAGTCTAACGCTTTGTCTCGGTCTACCCCGGCAGGAACGAGATGTGATGCTGTGTGTGTATTTATTGAAAATTGAAATAAACTTAGTAAACAAAAAGAACTGAAAAACTTTGCAAATTGGGAAGTACATTCTCAGACAACAAAAAGGTTGAACGAGATATTAAACGGTGAGTTGGAATAAGAAACAAAGTCAACGAGGCACCAAAATACATATATTTAAACTAAGCATTAATACATGCGGGTGGAACATGGTCATGATAAATGAATAGAAGAGCCATATAAATAAATTAAAAATAATTCTGAATTCAGCATCCCCTTAGAGCAAGTGAATATGTCCACAATGAATTATTGTCAAATTCCAGTCTTCCCAACTTGTACATGGAGGTTTGAATATTCCGAATAGCCTGTTTGACTCCTAGCATGCACAAATATTCAGCTTACACAACATTTCGATTTTATTTTAAACTGATACCCTAACACTTGCCATAAATAAATGTTTTTTCACCAGATCTTATAAATAAAAATATATCGTTCGTATTACGCAAATTCAAAGAAACTTGTAACACAAATTCCGGGAAGCACTTTCGATAGATTGTTTATATTCAATCGAATCAATATTATCTTACAATGTGAAGCCCATTTTAACTAGGAATTTACATTCCTGAAGCATCCTCATGAGGCGGAACAGGACAAAATATGTCCGACAGACTCCTTGACCGAGGGGGAGAAAAACGGCGGTTTAATTTAGTGGCGCAACATAAAAAAAGTCTGATGTGCTTAAAAATGGTTTGATCTACAAAAATATATGGTTTACAGAAGATATCAAGCACTTAAGTACGATATCTCATAGGAACCAGATATCTCATATCTCAGCAAGTACTGAGAACTAACGCTTGAGAAAAATTAGGATGTTGAGTAGAAATAATGATATAGGTACGAGTATATTACATTAGAAAAATATAAGCATTTTGAAGTATTCATTTTTAGCTATCGATTGTCGCTTTTTACTGAAACCATTTTTTTTCTCACATTTAAAAAAATATCATTTTACATCCCAAAAACCAATAAAATTGCTTTAGTATTTTTTAAGTAAAATATTTGGATATATATATAAAATGTAATGATATTTGGTTACTTTTACGATTTCGTAAATATAATTTACTTGAAAATACAAAACTTTTACCTCTCGAAGACGAAATAACTCATCAAAATATGAAATTTTTCTCCCTGGAAATATTTGAGACTTTCATTTTCCAGAACCCATAAGTTGTAGTTGCTCTTAGGGGAGCCTCTAACTTGTTACGCCATTGGATATCCTGTTACACATACATCCATTCTACCCAGAAGGATACGCGTATGGACGTAGGCAGTGGGTAGCCAGTCGTTTATGTATTTATGCTAATGGACGAATATGAAAGTTTTCGGGTATCCAGACCTCAGGACTAAAACTTGAGTGGCTGTTTTCACATGAAATAAATATAGGTAATACTTTGTACCCTATTTTTCGAATAATTCTAGACGAATATTTTGTTTGTAAAAATGTTATGAAGTAAAAACTTTGCCATTTTTAAGAGATTTCAATACATAAAAAGCTTATTAAAATTAATCAGTACCTTATGTGGTTTATTTCAAACCCATATTTTGATAATAACTACCTTTAGACATACGCTTAATAGGCAGGGAAATCATCATCATCATCATCATCAATGGCGCTACAGCCCATTGTGGGCCCCGGCCTCCTCCAGCAGTCGCTGCCATTCCCCCCTATCCTGGGATGCACTCCTCCAGCCCCTGATGCCAATCACGTTTGCATCATTCTGCACCCCATCCATCCACCTAAGCCTCGGTCTACCCACGCTACGTCTTCCTTGGGGCTTGGAAAAGAGTACTTTGTTAGGCATTTTCTCTTCTCCCATTCTTGCTACATGCCCCGCCCAACGTAGCCTCCCAATTTTGATGTATTTTATGATGTTGGGCTCTTTGTATATGCTGTATAACTCCTCATTATATCTCACTCTCCAAGATCCATTTTCCTGTATGGGTCCGAATATTTTTCTGAGTATTTTTCTTTCAAATATTAGAAGGGAAGATTCGTTCTTCTTACTCAATACCCAGCATTCAGACCCATATGTGAGGACAGGTCGTAGCAGTGTCTTGTAAATGGTAAGTTTTGTCCTTCTGGACAACAACCGAGATATAAGGTGTTTTCTCAGAGCAAAGAAGCATCTATTTGCCATGAATATTCGACGTTTAATCTCGATAGATGCATCATTAACACTTGTCACTATGGATCCCAGGTAGGTGAAGGTGTTTACACGTTCTATTGTATGAGAACTTATATTAATCGTGGTAGGTGTCTGGTTATTACGGGGTGCTTTAGTGGCTATCATATATTTGGTCTTATCGGAGTTGATGCGAAGTCCCATTCTGTTTGCGGCCCTCTCCAACTGAACAAATGTCTCCATCATTGCTTGTGGGGATCTACCAATAATGTCAATATCATCCGCGTAGCCCAGTATTTGGCTTGATTTGTAGAAAATTGACCCATTTGTCTGTACTCCGGATTCTCTTACACACTTTTCTAGAGCCATATTAAAAAGTAGACAAGCTAGTGCGTCTCCTTGACGCAGTCCATTCATTGTGTAAAATGGTTCTGAGATATCATTCTGAATCCGGACCTTACATTGTGATTGGTTCATAGTGAGTCTAACCATCCTTATGAGCTTGTTAGGAATACCCAAGTCCTTCATGGCCGCATAGAGTTGAGAGCGGTTAATGCTGTCATATGCAGCTTTGAAATCGATAAAGAGGTGGTGTGTATCGACATTATACTCTAGGGTTTTTTCCAGTATTTGACGGAGAGTGAACATCTGATCTGTAGTGGATCTCCCCGGACGAAATCCGCTTTGATATTGGCCTACCAGGTCTTCAGCGTACGGCAGCAATCTGGAGAACAGGACACCGGCAAAGACCTTATATGATGCATTCAGTAGGGTAATTCCTCGGTAGTTGGCACATTGCATTGTATCACCTTTTTTGTGGAGTGGGCATATGATTCCAGTCCTCCAATCGTCTGGTACAGTTTCTGAGTCCCATGTTTTCTCCACGATGGTATGGATCATGGTGGTTAGTTCAGTTCCTCCGTACTTAAGTAACTCACCAGGGATATCGTCATGTCCTGGAGACTTATTATTTTTGAGGTTTTTTATGGCTGTTTTTACTTCCATTAGACATGGTGGTGGTATGTTTTCTTCGTCCTCAGCATAGGGATTCTCTGTATCAATGTCAGGGAGTAGGCAGGGAAATACTTTTGTATATTTAAAAATATATATGTATTTCCCATTCTCGTCTCGTAAATCTTTAATATTTGACTTTTGTTATACTTTTTTTGTTATTTAACTGTTAAATAAATATTACTTTTCATTCACTAAGTTTTTGCTTTAGACAAAGTATTCGATACAGATATTTGAACAATATGTGGTTAATTGAAAGAAATTACTTCAAAGCAATAAATCCACCAGCTGTCTTAAATAGAAATTTTGAAGTCACTGTTTAACGTTATAAATATATCGTACTTCCTCTTTATTACAAAATACTTATGATTACCCGCTATACTTGATAAAATTTATATTGACATTTTTGTCATAATATTTAGGTGAAGGGTATATACCCTAAAAAGTAAATATATTTTATTTATATTATAATTAAAGCCTTAACACGGTGAAGGTATGAAGCCATTATAATTTGTTTAGTAAAACTCAGTTTATTTCACTTAACATAACGGTATAACCCTATTGGTTTCAAGGCTTTCACCTCATCATCAGGGGAGTACGAACAAGAGTTTTGTTTGTGTTCCCTTGATGATGATGTGAAAGCCTTGACTCGTTATATTAAATGGAATAAACAGTGTTTTACTAAACAAATTATAGTAAAAGTAAATACGTAATAAGTACCAGAATTTATTCTTTGAAAATATATGTTCATCTAGACGAAGATATACTGGTATATAGGAAAATATCTTAGAAAAACTCGTATTTGTCCATATTCTGTAGTGTATGAAGCATTCATTTCTCCTAACTCATGGTAATAGACAAGTACATGACACAAAAAAGTCTCGGAACGGCAGATAATACGGCAGGAAGGATCATGAATATTCAAGTAACAAGTGGATGTGAGATAAAAAAGGAAATTTATTCACTCGCACTCGGCATTGTTGTCAAAGTAGGTAGCTGAAGAGACGTACTATTACCATCCTCCATCCGAAAACACGTCATATTTTATACATATTTTTTTTCTAACAATTTTATTATCTACATCCTTCCAATTATTTATATTATATGAGTATGAAATAAATCCTTGAACATCAGTAGTATACACATGTTTTTTTTAAATATCCTAAATTTCATTCCTTTTTTTTTAAATATCCTAAATTTCATTCCATTTTTTTTAAATATCCTAAATTTCACTCCAATTTTTTACATATCCTAAATTTTATTCCAATTTTTTAAATATCCTAAATTTCATTCCAATTTTTTAAATATCCTAAATTTCATTCCAATTTTTAAATATCCTAAATTTCATTCCAACAACAAAGGTGTAAAATGTATTGTATCCTCTTCAAATGTATAATTTACTAGCTAATTTATTTAACAGTGTTAATGCAATCCACATAAACTGTTCTATAAAAATACTATGAGTTATTGAAATTTGCTTTCGAGTGGTCACTATATTTTGAATATTTTTTTTGCATATTATTGACATATCGTGTTTTATCTTTGTTTTAGGGCATTTTTTCCCTAAATTCCCATATCCACTACACAAATAAAATCATGAACTTTTGGCCTCGTGTGCAATCAAATCATTCGTGGTATGACTCAAAGGACCGAATTTTTGGGAAGATTGCAGCTCTCGTTTGTTAATAATCAAATTCGCTATCAGCAGCGATAGCCTGATAACCAACAAGTCCTAAAAACGCGGTAGGAACTCCAAAAAACTGAATACTACAATCATTAAAAAAAATAATGTGTTCATAAAATAATGCTCTTATAATAAAGCAATTAATTATATTTCATAACATCTTAACGATTTGTGTTTATTTTCCGATACGAATTGCCCTGCGATAGTTGGACCTCCTAAGAACTGGGCCCATGCAAGGCGTTAGTTTGTTATAAATTATGATAAATGACTCACTTCCTCGACCATAATAACATATAGTGTCATTGCGTATGCCCTGAGACATATAAATCATTTTAAAGCTACAATCATTCATTTAAACTTATGGCCTTTTACTCTAGTTTTGCAATCACGGAATATTAAATAAAAGCAAATGATTTGAACTATTGAACTAATTAAGATCAATTCAATGAATGCATTGTACATTATTTATTTAGCAAATAACTCTTTATTGATCAGATCACTTGAGAGATAAGAGTATATATAAATATATTTATTTAATAAAAATAATGTATTGTAGGGTTCTAAGAAATTTTCATGAATATGTGTTTTATAATTTTTGCATTACTGTTTTCAGACAAATATTCTTATAAACATAATCGTATTTCATCTATTACGTAATGAAGTAAGTCTAAGGGAAAAAGCTTTATTAAGCTGTAAGTCTGATTTATTGCTATTGTTTATTTAGAACCCTTTGTTTGACTCGACTAACTTTTTAATAGGCACGATATATACAATAAAGATCCAGCCCGCAAAAAAAAACATTTATTTTTATTTACATGAAATATCAAAAAGTATAGATCAATCCAATGGGTATTTTATGGTTATATTAAGGGCTGTGGAGTCGGATGAAAATTTACTGACTCCGACTCCGGCTTTATTTTAAACTCCGACACCGACTCCGACTCCGACTCCGACTCCAACTCTTGACTCTGACTTCAATTTTTATTTTATTTTATAATTTACTGCGTCTACCTAATGTATTTATATTGACTTATTAATAATGGATACAGGTATAAATAAAAAATTAATTATATTCGTACACAAATGAAACAATTTAATAAAAAAATATATAAACAATTCGCATTAAGCAATATCTTCACACTAAAATAATATTAAAAATATATATTAATATTTAAAAAAAGAATTAAATAAAACTTTTAAAATAATTAGAAAAACAACACAGGTAGGTATTAAAAAAAATAAGAAAACACTAAAATTAAAAGGTTGCTTCATTTGTTTTCATACATTAACTAAATCTTATTTATATTGTTTATTATTTTTTTTATTCAATATTGAATAGAACACAAGATTTTTGAGAAGGCCCGAATGCGGCGGCATCTTCCGAAGTAATGAACGAATATCGTATGCTGATATAATACACTAACAATATTTAGGCATGGACACGCCGCGCGTGTTTTGTGCATGAAGCAGATGTTCACATGGACACGCCAGGCGTGCTCTCAGCATTGGATGAGTTAAAGAAAATGTTAAAATAATTAAACGGAGTCGGAGTCGGTCGATTTTTTCCGACTCCGACTCCAACTCCGCCTAAAATGTTCCAGCTCCACGACTCCGACTCCGACTCCACAGCCCTGGTTATATTACATATTTTTATTCCATACAAAGCTTTTCGTTTTTTCCCCAATTACGAGCAAAGTATTTAATAATTTGTGGATTAGAATTCAAGTTTCATGCATTGTTAAAAGGTGTCTAATATCCTAACGTATTCAATTCAATTCAATGGGCAACTTTACATCTCAAGGGCACTCTAACTCGGAACTCGAACCCGCTATATTAAACAAATCACGTCTGGCAGTTATACCCGCGTCCAAATGTCATATATAATACTTTATTTGTATACAGTATTGGAAATTTTGAACGGTCAGCTCTTATATAGAGTAAGCTAATAAGCCGTATAAGCTTGCTTAACATAGTAACGTTTAAAGTATAGTTTGACAACGCTACTGTAAAGCAAAACAAGCATGTCAATTAAGTATAAGTTTCATTGTGTAGATATTTTCACATTTAAGAGAAAAATCATTCTGTTCAAAGTAATGATTACGTGATTAATTTTTACATTTTGAATCCATATAATTAAAATGAATTTACTCAAATCGCTTTTATCTAAAATGAGCGAGTATTTTTATAGCTATTTCGCTTCAGTATTCATTGATATTCAAGTATTTTCGTTAGGATTTAACAGTAACAACAAAATTCTTATGAAATATGTTTCTTCATCCGTCAAGTGTCGGTAATTCAGTCAAGTCAATTGATATTCATACTAATCAATATCCTGCATAGTAAATACTGCAGCGACCGCGTTTCGAGGAATTAGTATTCATCTTCATAACTGTTTGTATAATAATAATATTATAATCATTTCGGTCTACGGTATACACTGTATACTGCCAGTGTCGTATGTATCAATGTTATACCGAACTTAGGATATAATCAAGCAATACAAATTCAATGAACGCTCCGATTGAGCAAGTTTTTTTGCAAATAAAGGAGTTGTATGGACGTTACGTTTTTAATGCTAAACATTTTTTTTCAGAACCTAAAATGAACCTTTTTTGTTCTGTTTTTAACCGCAGAGGTTATTCGAGATTTTTTGTAGTTGTTTCTGATCGAATGAATAAAAAAACAACGTGGCATTGAGCGAGAAAAAAATAAAAGATATTGCGGTCATACGTACCCGTATATTGATTTTTTCCCAAGCTTCAACTGATATAATAATATCCCATTTTTTGTTTTCAAAATCTTTAGGTTTATTGATTCATTCAGTATTTTAAAAGTAGTTGTCGCAACACAACGAAGTTTATTTTAAATTGATTTTAATCGATGTAGATATATTCTTAAAGTTTACGAGTTACCTAGTCCAAGTAATTTTTATTTTTAATTGTTAGTTTTTATATTCCGAGAGGCAAGGCATGTTGTGGCTGTGCGCTTTGCATCAAATATAGTTTTTATTTTAGTAAACTTAAATTATTTCAGTAGACATAAATCCCTTAAATAATATATCAAGATTCTGAATGTGCAATGATGAGACGCCTCATCCGTGACTATACACCCTTATTCAACATTTGAATAACGCGTGAACAATGTCATAAAATATGTCTTACGAGTATACCATCGGTCTTAATGATACATCAGCGATTCCACACCAGTCAAAGAAATAAAATTACTTCGATAGAATATGATTCGTTTCAAACGAATATAAAATGTCAAAATTCTTTCAGTGTGAAATGATATTTTTTGTATTATTTTTTTACATTTAATTACGTCACGTTTTTATCTTTCCTTTAACTCAGAGGCAATACGCAAATGTGTGCTTAAAACACATGTCAATTTCAGGAAAATCGCTGAAAAACATAGCGAAGGCCTCTTTTAGAATTCAAAAGGAAAATAAATTGAGTCATGTATTTTTTCGTTGTATGACATTGACAACTTAAAAGATCAATAGGGTCGAGAAAAGATTACCGGAAATTTAGCAAATTGTTTTATCAGAAAATTGTTTCCTTTTAGAACGAAAAGTTATATTATTTACTAAAAAAATATTTTCATTATTTATTCAGTAAATTTCAATTTTTATTCAATAATGCTTCTGAAATAGGTTTAGTAGTGAACCAATAAAAAAGTTGAAAAATATTGTGATGATTTATTTATTGAAATTAATACATAAACTTGGAAATATAAAATATGTTTTTCGATTATCAATATTTTACACATGTATCACCTTAAATTCAATTTAAGGTGAGAGTTAAATATGTGGTACAAATTTGAGTGGAAAGCAAGTGACCAAGAAAAGTATGATTGGATCGTAGAAAGTCAGAGAAATCGTAGAAGTTGTATGGATGTAGAAAAGTCTAAAAATGTGTGTTGAGGCTGGAAAGTATGGCGCTTTGTTCTTTCTGCCTATCCCAATAGAGGAACAGCGTGATGATACAATCACGTGATGATACCATATGTATGTATGTTTAACTTTACGACAAGTTTGAATCTCTTTGATATTCAATGAGGGATGTAAAGCAGAAATAAAAAGGAAAAATCCGTCACATGGTCAACTATATCATAGATATGCTGAAGAACATATCGAATGAATCATCACTAGGTCTACCAAAGTAAAATTTATGAGAAAATGGATTGTCCGAATCTTTCTGTATGGAACTGTACAATTGATGTAGGTACTGATGATCCATGAGTAAATAGAAAGATCTCGATCACGAGGTATATCACCAACGCGACCTGATATGGAATGAAACCAACAGTCCACTCCAAGAGTGCAGTAGCAATGCTACTTTACTGAAAGTAAAAGAATGGTGACATCATTCTTGTTGTAGTACAGTCAGTGCGCTTGCAAAATCAAATCCAATGATCACGACATCTTTATAAAGAGCATTAAGAATAACAAAAATAATATTTTGGAAAATTAAATAATTCCTGCTAATTAATATGAAATTATTTCAAATTAAAATACGTGTAAAAATATATATTTAATTTTTTTAACAAGTGGATTGATAAATAAGTTACATGGAATATTTTTACACCCATTGATAAATAAATGTGTTGATTTCATTGACCATAATTGTGAATTTGATTAATAAATGTGTTGATTTCATTGACCATAATTGTGTATTTGTATTTACAATTTTTTTAATATATTTTCCAAGATATTTCAATACAAAGCAAAAAAATAACACTACTTACGTATTAATTTAATTCGATGTTTATAGTTGATTTCTTTTTGAATTTGAAAAAAAATCGTTTAATAACATATTATTTGAGAAATTTTAATAAACGAAAATCAAATATAATAATACCATTCTCAAAGAATAATTTTGAAATGGGATCAATGTAAAAAATCTTATATTACATATTAAATGGGATCAAATTAAAATATTGTTAATAATTTTATTTTGAATCTGACATATTAAAGAGATAAATCTCAATTTGCGGACGTATTAAATGGGATCGAATTGAAATATCGTTTTTAATTTTATTTTAAATCTGACAACACATAAAATGTGATGACATGCAATTAAACCACTAAATGTTAAGAAAATAGTATTTATCATCTTTGAAAAATCTTCTATACAAATTGTAAACAATTTCATCTGTTTCAATAATCTAACCTCTTTTTCTTAAAACTACTTTGCTTAAAATGGATGTTTTTTAAATGGGTTTTTGAGTGTTGTATATTAGTATCTTTTATTAGAATTAATGATTGATACAAGGAACTTAATAAGACACAGATATAGTTTTTCGGTGGTGCGAGAAAAATTTAATAATTCTAAAATATTTCAGGTGGCTTTCAACTCGGGACATGTTTTCTGTGAGTTGTTGAAATTATACATATCTGCAAACAAACACACAATTCAAGTAATTTAAATCTGTAACTTGTCAGAACAAGTATGGTTAATTCTTCTCGCACATATCGCCTCCACTCTTCCCTCAGTCAATGATCATATTACACTGACCACCTTTTAATTCGTTGTTCGTGCTTATTGTATCTTAAATTTTGAAAACGCCTTATTTGGTTCTTTATTACCGACTATCTGTGACTCTAATCTTAAGCTATTCTAGTCGTAGCGCTATTCTAGTCGTATCTTAATCTTTAAGGTTGGTTTATATATTATTTTGAAAACAAATAAGAGTTTTTTTCTGCCATTCATTTAAAGTGACATAGAACATATTATGTACTCTCAAGTATTCAAGTGCAGGTAATTTGTAGTGGCATGGAATATATATTCTATGGAGTATTCAAATGCTAGTCATTTTCAGCAGCATTTAACTGTTATCTATTGGAGTATCCAAATGCTTGTCATTTGGAATGGCATGGAACAGCCATACTCTGAAGTATTCAAATGCTAGTAATATGGAATAGAACAGAACAAATATTCTCTGGAGTGTTAAAAGGTTAATCACATGGTGACAATACAATACTTTATATAATAAGTCGAATTGTTTTTAAAATGAACTTGACGATATCTGAAATCAAATTAACAGAATACCAAAAGAAAAGATATTAATGTATACTAAAGTCGATTTTTTAAATTTTAGTTCCAACTCGTATACTCAACGAGTAATGTATTAAATTTAAATGAAATAATCGAGTGATTCAGTCGTTACACAACATTTAGTAGGAAATTGCATTATCAGTTTTATAACAATGAAATTCTGGATATATGGTATCATTGTCTAATCACGTCCATGAAGTACTACAACTGCGGTCACAAGCGGAAGTAATAAAGTATGCATAAAGGAGTTGAACTGGTTGGCTTGGATTTTATTGGTGATCAAATACATTTGCTTTGAGTAAGTTCTTGGAAGAAAACCACAAGAGTATCGTATGTCTTTGTTGCTTTGATTGACGCTTCATGCCACTACCTACGTCCTGAAAGTGTATGATGTGTTTGCAAAACTGAGTGATGTCAGATTTGTGGAAAAATTAACTAAATATAGTATTGTGAGTCTTTTAAAGCCAGGAAACATGATATTATTATAGAGATAACAGTTATTGTATTTCCTGAAAGTTTAATAATATTTAGAGTAAAGCAAACATCAGTGGGTATCAAATAAAGCGTAATATCATTTTTATCTATTTTGTAAGAGATTAATAAATTATTATACATTTATTGTATTGTATTGTCTTACACTTTCGTTACATATAGTACAACCTGGGGACCTTATTGTCATGTGGAAATATCTTCCAACCATCTAGAAATATGTTAAAGAGTCCTTAAGTGAAAACTAGACTAGAATACTTTTTAAAAATGCTAGGCTCCAGCGAGAATCGAGCCCGCAATTTCCGGGTTGAGAAACAAGCGTCTTACCACGATTCAAAGTAATTTTTCTATTGAAAATATCTTTAAAATTTAAACTAAACGAATTGTATATATACCAAAAATTAATAAATTCATTTGACATTGTTGAATTTAAATATAATATAACAGTGTCACAAAAAAAGTATCCATAATTTTTAGGTCACGGAGGTCATCATTATAAAGAAGGGAAATTGAGAAATATGAATAATAGAAGAATGTGCATACATATTTATTGCTTGGTTAAAAGAAGTTTGGAGATTTATTATGTCTGACTACCTCACAAGGAACGCGGTATGGTGACATATAATGTAAGTACTGTGTTGAAACGAAACTTGTAAATAATATTTTATTATCTTTATTACTACGTCCAGTTGGGACGCTTTGTGAAGCCTTGGGTGGAAATAAGTAAAAACATAACCTCTTCGGGAAGTGTAATTTGTGAAATTATTTATAGTTTGTTATCAAAATATAGTTAAGTATTTAAATTTGTAGCTGATACTTTCTATTGACAGTTCTATAATTCACCAGACTATTGCCGTCAATAATGCTATCTTTGACGTTTAGGCAAATATCTTAATTATTATGAAAAATCTTTTGTGGCGTTTAGCGATAGATATTCCAACAGCGTTTTGATGACATATCTTATAAAGCAACGTTTCTAATTTTCTTATAATAGTTTCTAGATTATTCCCAATGTGTACCTCCACGTACAGACAATTCCACTGAGCAGGACCAGCCACGCACAAGGAGAATTTTGACTTATTACTCCTGTTTGACTCGCTTTGTCAATGATTTTCTGCACATCTCCAAACCATATAAACGGCCCCTTCTTCATATCACTGAAAACTCTTATCTTAACATTAATTTTATCCACGTGTTCATTTCTGTGATCCTCATTCTGCCTTCTTTCATATATAATATGTATTGACCATCTGCATTTCATACATATGCTCACTATATACATACACTACATTACACATAAAGCCAAATGTTTTACTTTCATATATCGGAAAATCTATAATGGTTTCTTTGTACAATAGTTAGTTTTACCATGTTAAGTTTTCTGTGGTTTCTCTGCCAAATATATTTTTTTCTAAACATATACAGATGCAGAAAAGTATCTAATCTGATAGCCGCAGCCTCCACCTTCCAATCATTACAATCAATTTGTACCTATATATTTTTAAACTGTCAATAATAGTGGGTCAAATTCAAAGGACAAGCGTCCTTGAAAATGATTTACTCTCTAGACGCCGCTATATAAATTGTCATTTTATTACAATTATTATTATTAGACTCCACTACTCAATAACATTAATATTACTTTTATTCGTCTTCTGCCAAGTCCAAGCTTCACTTCCATATGTTAAGGGGGGCTCCAACATACTATTATTATCTTTTTGATTCATATTAGAAAAATATAGGCTGGTTAAGATAAAAACCTCAGGCTATTTTAAAAGATTGCTTCTTCTGGTTAGTGACCTCAATTTAACATAATTTATGTTTTTTATCCAAGAGTGCATTTGGCGAGATTTAATAATTTTCCTGACTCGCCTATTCCGATCGGTCTTCCCACACCTGATAATAAAATATAAATAATTCTAATTTGGATGAACCGGCCAGCGCGCAGCGACCCAAAGATCGGAGCAATTTAGTTCGTACAGTGTTTTATTAACGGAGAACACATGATCCATTATTTCATGCATGACCTGTCAACGGAGATAAATAATCATTTCAAGTCTAACGAGCCGCTGAATATTTTATCCCAATGTTTTTTTTTTATTTTGAATTTCTCTCATCTGCGTTATGATATATATACACAGAGGTTTTTTTTTATTTATGCCACGTTGACACAGATGAACATCTAAAATTAAACCGTTTTATCTGTTTCCAGCTTTCTTTTCCCATGTAATTTTCTTGAAAACCAAAAATAACAAATATGTATTTTCTGTTACACTTTTTTGATAATAGTATTTTTTTCATTTAAAATTTGATGTAAATATGTAGTAGTGGGTGTCATGTGACCGTTTCTTCTCAGCTACCAAAAATAAATGAAAAAGCCTTATGTGAAATATTATGATATACTGGAAACACCTTTTTCCTTTTACGGGAATCAAACCTATAACCTCGAGGTTGAAGATAAGCAATCTTCTATCAACGAAACTACGGTGATTGTCATATGTTTATCGATTCAAAGTAATTTTTCTATTGAAAATATCTTTAAAATTTAAACTAAACGAATTGTATCTATACCAAAAATGAATAAATTCATTTGACATTGTTGAATTTAAATATACAGTGTCACAAAAATGTATCCATAATTTTTTGTCTTGTCGTTTGTTTACCTGAACTTGGTGCAGACATTTGTCATACTGCGCATTCGTGAAGAGTTTAGGGATGAGAAGGACTCTTGTTTCCAGTAAGATGGTGTACCTTCTCACTACCTTCGTGATGTGAGAGTATATATTGATGGAAATTTGCTAAACAGATGGATTGGGTGTAGAGGTAGCATTGAATACCCACCGCGTTACCCAAACCTCACGCCAATGATTTTTTTTTTATAAATACTCATCAAGAATAAAGTAAATGGTACAAAATCTACCACAGTCCATTTGTGATTACAAGTCATCAGCAGTGAAGGCCAGAATAACCATAGTTATAGCATTTGCGACCAATAAAAAAACAAATACGTTTATCTTCTTTAATTTGAAGTTTTAATGTTAGATATAGCTTAATCATAGTATAAATAGGCAAAACCCATGCGATGGTTGCCGCCGAAGAAAGAATACGAAAATTGAATTTTGAATACAAGAGAGCGAGAGAGGAATACTTGAATTCTCTCCGAAAGTATCCGAAATTTGAATCTCGGTGGTTCCGTGATACTGAACGAATTTTAAATACCTAGCTAACAATTTTTGAACCGGTGTAAAAGGGGACGATGTATAAATGATATATAAAAACAAATTTTACATTTATGATTATATATTTTCATAAATGTAGAATTTGTTGTACTTCCGTGAATATTTCACGGGTTGCCACTAGTAAATACTTAATATTGAATAATTTGAAATGTCCGTATATTTTTTGAGACAACCTGTATGTAAATGTAACATTTTCAAAAGTCTAATACATTCACTGATACATTAAAGTTATTTAAATTTTCACGTTGTTCGTTTGCAAAATATAAAACAGAGCTGTTGTATTTCATTCATTCGTTTGGTACCCTTCAACCTATTCGAATTTGAAATACTACCGTGTGTGAAAAGGTAACCACACTTATACACGTGTAACGCGTGCTAGTGTTGCTTCCAGATGAACTCGCAATCTAGACTATTATCCTTTTTATGTTTTTAGATATTATCTAGAATTGAACCTTAAACACTTGTTGGTTGGCAGACAAACTTACTTATTAAGCCACGGAGATCGTCTGAAGCTATTTAAATTTAAAAAATATATAGTATCATACTTTTAACATATATTCAACTTTATTCGTGAATGTTCTAATTCAAAATAAGTGCATTTATGCGTCACATACAATTCGATGTTGGCAATAAGTTCAATTATCTAACCTTTATTTTTATAAACGATCATCTTTCTGTGCCGCTAATATCAATGTCTTCATCTCTTTCTGTGCCGCTAATATCCATGTCTTCATCTCTTTCTGTGCCGCTAATATCCATGTCTTCATCTCTTTCTGTGCCGCTAATATCCATGTCTTCATCTCTTACACAGAAATAAGTTCACTTTTATTCGATCATATCATCATCGTCGGCTTTTAGAAAATGTTTTATTGTTTATTAGAGAGAAAGAATATATTTAACACATTATAAATATTACATATAACTTATTTTTTTAACCCAATTACATAAAGGGTTATACCATTACATAAAGTTGAATCAACAGTGTTTGTTAAAACAAATTACAAAATATGTTTAGTATTTAGCCATACTATCTCAACATTTCAAATACACCTAAAACAAGATTTTTGTGGGCATTTTCTTATTCGCGTATTTCCAAGTATTTGAATTTATTATTTATTATTACCTGTTATATTCATCGACTGTTTTTGTTTTTTCACCTCACTACATTATATGATTTTAAATATTTATTTTAAATTTTACTGAAGAAAATTGAAAGTTGAATATTAATTTTATTTTTGGTATAGTTATTTAATTCATTTGATAGAGGTTGGTAATGAAATAAATCTTAGGTATTTGACCTTAGTAAAGCAGCATAATATGGTATGTTATCCTCGTTTTGAAATTATCAAAAAATAAAACACTAGGTATGCTGAAAAAGGCAATAAAATTCCTGGATTTCAAACTCCGCATTAAACCATTCAAATAAACGGAGTATTGAACCAAATATATAATTAACTATTATATTACTAAACTTGTTAATAAAACATGTTCGTTTAAATGAATTTATAAATCGTTCAAATCATAATTTCGAGTTTCGCCTTATTAACAAATTTATTTGTCAACAATAGAAATTCATTGTTAAGCGACTAAAATAGTCAAAACATATTAATTCTCAAAACAACTATGGATTTTGTTTGATCTGATTACCTCGATCAAACACAAAGGTTTAATCTATATCTATGACCAAAATAATGTTCGTTTATTTTAAATATATTTTTTGTATTTAAAAAAAATATATTTAACCTTTTTCTCCATGTACCTACTCGTAGAAAGAAACGTAATATGCAATTCCTTTGCTATAAATCACGTAGTAGTACCATAAATTAAAAGAAGATTATTTAACAAAATATATTAAGTTATGAAAACTTTAAAAAATTAATTACATACGAAATTTCTGATAAGTACTGATAGTGACGTTGATGACCATCGAGCACTTCGGATATGAGCTGCGACGCTCTCTAAGTGTCGTTACTTCGTCTTAAAAAACGTATAAACTCGGAAAGATTTTACTCGGATCATAGTAACAATCGCTAAAGTTTTCGATTAAATCACTTGCAAAGCGCAAACTAGATTCTCTAAATATTTGAGGAAAATAAGTTTTTACAAAAAATAAAATAAGTTCATACAAAAAAAAAATACCGTAATTGATTTAATATAGCCACAAAAATAATTATCTTAGATTACATAATTTAGAAAAATTAACTGTTAAGTTTATTTAATGCGGGACACAAGTGATACATGGTTTGCTTTTATATAGGGCAAGACAAACTTGTAACAATACTGTACAAAATATATTCAGAGCATTGTGACACAGACTATTGTCAATATAGTGAATACAAAATGTACCCACATATCAATAATAACTTCCATATAAGAATGAATATAAACATCTCAAGAAAGAAAGAAATTATACTTAAAAAAATATATGGTCGCTATTCTAGTTTAAAGATAGTCTTCAAGACGCTTTTACTGAGATAATGTCGTTTGCGCGTAGCACGACAATATTTTAAAGAATTATTTTAAGAACAAGGGCAATTTTATAAAACAGTTCCTTCAGTTAAATGTAAGCTAATGACTTCCTCCATAATCCAACTATGAACATCTTAAAAAGCTATCTCTGCTATAATTTATATCGAATAAGTACTAAATCTTATAAATATATTAACAACCTAATTAATCTTCCTTCTTTTCTTTTTTCTAGGTGAGTAAATCTGCTAATCTACCCACATATAATTCTCCAGCTCTCTACTGTAGTTCCAGCCATCATCAATGTAACCGTGAGTCTTCTATACACCACTTTGTTAGATACATCTTACACTATTATGTCTTATTGGTTCACCTCTCACCTTTCATCCATGTTATTGTAACCTAATTCAGGTGTAAGAAACATTTGTTAAGGATTTTACAGGAAATTTTGATCAATAGACGTAAACATTTTTTTTATAAAGAATACACTTTTACCAAAAGATTGAAATACTTAATATTTTCAATTTTAATGTTTTTTTTTATGCTTTCCAAACTTGTCAAATCTGGCGCATATTTACGTAAGTGTGGACTATGAAAATTAATTACCAAAAATATATAAAATGCAATAAAAACTAAATACTCCAAAATATATAAGGTCTTAAACTAGTTCTAAAATAGTCAAAACATGGATTAAATAGCTAATCACTTATAACCACCGATTGAAGGTCGCTAAGTTTAAGATTGATGGACAATTTAAGCAGATCTCAAAATGAATAGAAATTACACAGCTTTGATAATTTTCCTTGTTTGGCAACTTTTTGTCCAAAGCAGACAGAAAAAAACTGTACTATTTTTTATATTTAAACATAAGGATTCGAAAACAAGGATGCTTTGTAAACACACTTGTTCAACGAATTCCCAGAATATACATATTTATATGAAAATGAAACTAACACAAACCATCATTTGATATCTAATTGTGCGTGCGCTTATGCTTTTTAATGCCATAAAATATATTTTAACGGATAACCACAACTTTAAAAAAAATATATGAGCAATATGATTGTCTAATATTTGATGATATATGGCACGCAAGTCACCAGTTGTCGTTATCTGATCTAATTCTAGTCAATTATTAATTCACTCTTCTTGAAACTGATAGGCTTCAAACAACTATTTGTTAAGCAGACTTAACCTATCTTATTAGCACTGCCGTAAGGCAAATACATAATTAATTAGGATTAATTATTTATGCAAAAGGATATTAAACGAAATTCTCGTGTGTGCGAAAAATTGGGTCGTAAATCAGTGTTTTTTATGACCGTATTCTCTTTACGATGTGTTAATTTTATAGTTCTCAACGGAATAATGAATATCAATTAGAGTCATTAAATTTAAAGATCACGTCGTTTAGTTATAGTATCATAGGGTGATGTCAAATATTTGTTTAACTATATAAATTCGTTGAGAATTTTCCAAGAGATATCTTAACAAAACTGATTTTATAAATAAAAAAAAAATTATCTTCATTTTCTAGAAAATTATTTTGTTTTTGAGAACAAACAGTGAATGTTTGGCGATAAATATTATACACAAAAACTTCATCCTCGGATATTTTTATAGATTTGACATTTAGAAAATGTTTGTTAATAAAACTACGTTATAGTATATTAAGTTACTTTTCTTCAATGATAATAATAAAAAATATATTTTGTTTAGATTTAAAAAAATAATTGTAAGAACTATTGAAATATTTTCATGTTTCCAATTCGAGTAAAATAATATTTAATTAAGTAAGATAGAGAAGTTTTTTTTTAAATTTGTCATTTAAAAAGCGTACACAAAAAATATTTAAATTGTTTCATAATTAAAGTCCAGTTAATTTTAGATTGAAACTGAGGCAAAACGATAAAAACATGTACAAAAACATGGCCTTGTTTTCAATAATTTCTGTCCGAATTTCGTTTCTTTTACGCATACACCCAACCTTCAACCTCCATCCTTAATCCTTGTTTACTTTGCCAATGACCACTTAAATTTAATCATATTCCCATTCAATCGTATAATTGAAACACATTTTATACTCGTCACTGACAACGTACCAAGAGTAGTTATTACATCATATAATTTCCGCCCCTGAGTTTCGTCAACTTTTCATTCTTAGAACAACTGGGTTATATAATTGTTAACATTACTAAAAAGCTCAGCCAAGGATGTGCGAAAACAATTACTAAATACTTGTTAATTGTTACACCTACTAACATTCTTTTCCATCATGCCATGTTCCTTACAGAGTAGGCAGAGAGGATCGAGGGCCATACCCATACATTCCGATCTTTACAGACATTCCATCGCCTCTCCCACATCCATAGTTCGTCTCATACAACTCCTGTCCTTCATAGTTTTCACCTTATCTTCTTTCAATAGTTGACTAATACGTTTTGCAGCGACACGCTCTTCTTCTATCAATTTGGGTCTTCCAACTATTTTAATACGTCTTTTTTGTATAAAGATTAAAAATTAACGGTCGCACCGAATGTTACTAACTTTACGCATTCAATAAGTCAAGAAAAATCAAGGGGTTTTTGCGTTTTATCACTTTGAAACATTATTAATTTTTGCGATATTTCACTTAATAATTACCTTATTTTTCAGTGCATGCGTACTCGAAACACGAATGACAGTAAATGAATAAAAAAAAATTATAAGAAAAAATAAAACAAATGTTTAGTTTAAAAAAATAAACCAACTTATTAAATATTGCACGTACCTAATTTCCAATTATCTACTCGTATAAGTTTGATAGCATGTGTTAAAAAATTGGAATACTTACGTTATCTAGTAGCTTCTGCATACATGTTTTGTTTAATTTTCACTTCGCGGTGACAGTATGTTTTGTTTTATTTTCGGCTTCACGGAATTAGGTAAATTATATTATAAGATAATCTATCAAATAAACAGATATTATGTAATGTTGATTTTTTTTAAATTTAATTATACATTTTTCTATTGAGCCATTTTAAGCGCAAATAAAATATGAAATAAAAATAATACATGAATACAATGTATGAATGAAATTATTACCAATCAAATAATTGAAGGTTTCAATCATTCTTAGTATAGATAATAAAAAAATGTATTATATACAATTTTTTCATATTCCCACATCTTTCAGGTGGGCGAAAAAGAGAATTTCTTAAGTGTACATTTTCATATAATCGACTTATGTTTACATATTATTTAAGATATTTTGTAAAAAATAAGCATTTCGAAGAATTCTAAAACATTAGGTAAACATATTTTTTTTGTTTTAAAAAAAATATATGAATAAAAGGGCATCTAAAAAATATAGTATGAATTTAGTTTGCCACTTGAACTTTATATTTATCGTGAAAATATTTATCCACATTTTTTACTTTGTGTTCAGTTGGTTTCTTACTAGATATTTTTTCAACTAAAACTTTAACTATTGAATCTAGTATTTCTATATGAGGTTAATAAATTAATCAAATTAAACTAGGTGACGTAAAATATGTATCAATCATTTTTATACTGATTAATGAACTTACTAAAAACCATTAAAAAAATTGTTTCAATAACCACCATTTTGCGTTTAAAAATCACTATAACGTAAGTAATTAAAATAATTTTTAAAACGCAATTTTGTGCTTTTTAATATTTGCTGTTTATGATTCCATTGGAAAATGTGGCGAAACTGCACTCTGAACGATGCTGCATAAATTGTTTTTTTTTTTATTATTTCAATATGATGACAGTTTATTGTTATTATTAAAATGTGAGATAAATTTTTCATTTTTATTATAATGAGCTGTTTTTTTTATTTAAATGTGATGATAATGTTTTATTCTTATTAAAACGTGATAAGAAAATCTTAAAAATATAAATCGTTTAGGATACGTATACACTAATTTGCCATAAAGGTTTTCTAACTTGTAAATGTAAGTTGTTGGGTGTCGTTTATTTATTCAAAGCTTTTGAAATAATACATCCACAAGATACGTCCCACAGGGTATTCCCAATTCCTGGTTCTGGTGCTTACCATAGCAGAGACATAAATACACGAAGAATGAGCGAGAAAGACGTATGTTTGGGGTTCTTACACAGGAAACTGTAATTTGACACGGGTGTTTAGAAATTCGTGCCCCTATTAGTGGCTCAATATGGTAACTTGTTTTTTTTTTCCCAAGAAATACACTATCCCATATAATGCTTGGTTAATATTATTTTTGGACAATAAATTTGACACGTAGAGCGTGAGATTTTTTTAAAGAGGGTTGTAAATGATTATCAAATGTCATATTTTAATGGAATGTTTTTAGACATATATGACTTTTAAACCAATTTCACAAAATAATTGAATTTGAACAGATATATGTTTTACAACAGAAGACAAAAAGTAGATTAAACTTACATAAAAACTAGTTTTTAAATATTAACTTCATTATAGGTATGAAATAAATAACGACCTGCGGAGCCTAGATGGTAGGACGCCTTTTGTCCAACCCAGGGTTTGCGGACTCCATTCCCGTTGCTACCCGGTTATTTTGGAAAGGTTTTCACTTAAGGCGTTTTTAACACCTTTTTAGTTCATCGGAATAGATTGTCACATGGTAATAAACCCGCTAGGTTGTACTATATATTATACAACGAAAGTGTAATACAATATAACAGATTTCAAGAATTATTCGCTATTTTGGGCATACGTATCGAAAAGCAATCATTCCTCTATAATAATATTTAAAGAAGGCCAACAAGAGAGCGCGTTGTTTTGCTAGACTCCTCTCTGAAACAAAGGGCAATGTGTTACCACATGTTCTGTGTGATTCTTCAGCTGCACTGAGCTGTTTTTATCCACTAACGACAGAACCAAGTGTTTGTTAATGGGGATCCCTGTATTCAAGTGCATTTCTGTGTGGGCTTGTTGCAACAAGAACACGTGTGCTTGTTCAAATATCCGCTGAAACTGATTTTAGCTTAAATTCAAGTACTAAGTTTACTTCCATTTTTATCTTCAGAGAAAACTTTCGAGTTACTTATACAACAAATTTTATTTCCTGTTTTACAACATAGACGTATTTCTTAAGATATTTTTTCCTGTTGATTTAATATTTATTCATAAATAGATTATTTATGTATTATATTTCTACCACTTTCTAAATCTAACCTTCGTTATTTTTATTTTTCAAAATGTTGATCTGTGGTTTGTGGTAAATTTTTAAAAGGTTAAAACATTTAATATTTATAAAAAGGCAATTTCTTTTTCATAAAAGCGTAAAGAAAATTGGAATCACTATATTGAACAAAATTCAAATGAACAGATGTGTTACATATAAAGTTACAAACTTATTTAATTATTCGATGTCGTTTTTTACATGTAAGAAATGGACAATATGCACAAGTATGCCTCTCATGAACACCTCTTAACGACAATATTATCGATAGATATTAATCAGAATTCAGATTAAAAAATTGACGCAATTTTTCCATGTGAATAAAAATTATAAAAAAACGTGATTAATAATTCTAACGGTTTTGTAAGTAAATGCCAAATTATGAATTTTTAGGTTGTCTACACTAAAATTTAATTTCATTTCATTTTGTTCTACACATCAACACACATTCTTCGTAATCGTTTTAAAATGATTTCATTATGTCAACCTTCATATCCTCTTCGTCTCCTGGTCCATGATAAGTTTAATAAATTTCCTTAATGTACCCAACTAATGACTCTGCTATCCATGATGCCTTCCGGGAACTAAAAAAAACTTCACGAGCCAAAAAAAGTAAGGGATGAGTAGGTAACCTTCTTCAAAATTAATAGTCACTTCCGAAATAAAAACTAACGAAAACCTCCACCTGGGATTAGACGCATCTGGTTTCAAATTTCGCGACATTATGTGTTTAGTTATGCAATAAATAAGTGTAGGGGAATTCAATTTTTGTGCTGAGTGAGGGAGACTTACACTTCCCGGAGGGGTTGAAATGTTGGGAAGCGGTGATTTCAATATGGGAGACGTTTTGAAGTCACGGTAAATTAGACGCTTCGCCAACAGTCGCCCCTCCCTGATGACGAAGTGACTCAGTAACTCGAAAACTTTTTCCCAAGGCGGTCTTTTGAAAAAGTTTATTCCTAAAAACAACCATTTATTGTACACGTCAATTTTAAGCAAATATTTTATATTTCATTTTAATCTAAAAAAAATGACAAAAAAGAAACAAACAGGCTTAACTAAAAATCCTTGATAAATAATTTCAGACTTTAATTCTTCACTTCAAATAGAGTTCTTTTCCATTTAAATAGACCCTTTGATAACGTGTATTAAATTGTTATATAGTATACATAAATAAGTAAGTAGTATGAACCGACTAGAAGCATTCGAAATGTGGGTGCACCGGAGAATGCTACGGATATCGTCAGCAACACAAGGGTTCTTCAAAAAGCCAAAGTTGATAGAGAGTTGCTGACTAATATTAAAATTCGAAAGGTGTCCTACTTGGATCATGTACTTAGAGGAGCAAAGTACAAATTACTGCACCTGATCATCCAAGGCAAAATAGAAGGCCGAAGAGGTGTTGGCAGGATGCAAATCTCCTGGCTCCGCAATATACGTGATTGGACTGGCATAAGGGGCGTTGGAGATCTTTTTCGGGCTGCCGGGGACAAAGATGTCTACTCTCAAGGTATATTCAAAGTTGGGGGGACCTGACATGATACTGAGAAGAAGAAGTTACATAAATATTTAAAAAAAAAGAGTTAATTTACACTTAGTTTGAAATATTATTGAATAAAATTTGGATAAATCTAAAAACAATAAATGAGGTTTCTTTAAGTGTCCCTATTATCAAATCAATTATTTTTAAACAAGTTATAAAATAATTTTTAAGTGAAATGTTGAAAAATCATTTTGGTTTTTGAAAAGTTATTTCAAAATGTATTACATCGCACCCGAACAGGAAGAACAATATTCTTGTCCTCCTCCCCTATATCTTCTGTACTCACGTTTCATACTTACATTTTATTGTGTACTTTTTATTTTGATTTTTGTAAGAGAGGATTTCCTTTCTTGCCCCTCCGCATACAAATTACTAAAATTTTCCTTGATTTCAACTTAGAATGTTCGATATCAATACTATTTACAATATTTATTTGAGTATGCCAAATTTCAATATGAAAACTTTATTTATTGCCAAAGAAATGTTATTTTTATGGGCTATATATTTATTGAAAATATCTCCAATTAAGATTGTTGATATACGTTTTAAAGATATACGAAAAATTTATGATAGTCTTATTTCATTGTGGAAGTACCCATATAATAGAAGATCTTTTGTCCAGGATATAATTCTTTATTGCTATTTTTATTTACTTTTTTGTGAAAATATTTGTAGATCCTATAGTAATAAATTGTCCTTAATTGAGATTTCATATTGTATATACTGGACTTCTTTTTTTATGTAATTTATCTCGGTTGATAAAAATTAGTAATATGCAACCATTCAAAACGTTGGTTTTTTTATTCTTTTTCTTTTTGTACATGTTATTTTTTTGGTTCCTTCAGCTTAAAGTGTGCTTTAACTAATTTAAAAAGATACTCGTATTAAACTTTCAACAGATCTATTATTTGAAATCAAGAAGTCATTAAATTTAGAACAATAGTGTTAGAAAATAACTTTAAATTTAATCTGATTAAATCAATACTAAAATGAGTGTAAATAATTTTACGTCTGCGCAAATTTAATTTGTTTGTATTATTTGTAATTATTTGACTTGTTGGATTTAATACTATTTGATTTATTACCAAGCATTATCAAAATCTGCCAAAATAATCGTTCACGTCAACGGTTAGGGGCAACATTAAATGTAGATGTGGAAAATAAATGCAAGGAGCTGAGTAAATGTGTGCACTTAGAATAATATGTGATGTTTCGATGTATGTGAGAATAAAAATATAATGCTTAAGGATTATTGTGAACAAAGAACTGTTAACTGGATATGTTGAACGGATGAGTGACAAAAGACATAATAAATAATTTGACAGTGCAAATGTGAGTATATCACCGAAAAAAGTTACGTTAGGCCAAGTGAATGAAATGTAGTAAGAGAAACATAAGAAACAGTGTGAGATGTATTGATGTAGCGGAGCAGAAAGAAATATGTTGTAGTATAAAAAAATGGCGCTCTACCCCCTTTGCATGCCCAAACAGGCAAATGGTGGGATGGCTTGTATGTGTACTCGTATATGTATATATCGTATTAAGTTTAACTGTTACTCTTTTTTTACGACGTTGGAAAAACACAATAAAAATATGAATAAAACGTATGTAATAATTATTAATCAACTATCTATTTTCTCAGTGTACGTAATCAAAGTATTAATATTATTTTGCGTAATAGTATTAAAAACTGTTAATAACATTATTTCCGCAAAGACGATATTCGAAATAAATTTCTTAATGTTTCGTAATGACGCGTTTTCAGTTTGTAAATCTCATTAAAACTGAGTAAGATTCAAGAAAATACAAAGGATACTTCAAAAGATATGGATTGAAATATGAGATTACTAATGCCAAAGAAAATTTCCTCTTTTTCTGAAAAATAACACAAAAATATATTAGCAAAGCGAATTTTGAAATTTGATTTTATTGTGGAGTATTTTTCAAAAGCCTTTTTCTTACGACATAAAATTTTAGAAATGATGAGCGAAAAATTCATTATACGAGTACATATATGAATTTCAAAACGAGTAAAAGTGGCAATATATCTGAAAAATCTTAAAGAAGTAATACAAAAGAGCTTCGATTATATTCAAACATGCTTGAAAATAACAGAACATATGCTGTTTTAATACTTAACTTTTTTAAATAACAGCAATGTATACCTGAATGTATGGATGAAGACTAACAGAACAAATAAATATATAGTTAAAATGTGAGTGAAAGGCTTGGTAGAGGAAGTTCAATGAAAGAGTGGTTGAATCAAGTGAATGATATTTTGAAAGAAATAGATGTTAAAAGTCAGATAAGTCGAAGTACTCGTAGTTCCATGAGAAGGTTTATGAATGTAGAGAAGGTGAAAGATTTGTGTCGCTATAGAAAAGTCTGGCGACTTGTTCTCTTTGCTTATCATGATAAACAAATGGCGTGTTGTATGAATACCATATATATGCGTATATATTTTGAAATGCATATTATTTTAATGATATGTCCAAAGTATCAGTATGATTTAAGGACACCTTACTCCTACATCGGACGAATAAAACGGGTGCGGGATATTTAGCAGAGGTAATGGAGATAATACGATGGAATTACCTGCATCACCTGCATGTGAATAATTTGAATCGTCAAAGATGAAAGACTTTCTTGGTTTCAGGATTAAACCCACACACTTTTGAATTAAAACATTTCAAATGTCCTAGCTGAAGCATTTGGGGAGGTTTTCGGACAAGTATATGACAAATAAAGTATTGGTGGTTACGCTGAGTGAGAGACACTCGTATGGTAAAATAGTCAATGGTTAAGTAAAAGAAAGGCATTAAAACTATCTTCTTTTGATATAACGTGATGACACGCTTCAGTGGCCTAATTGGTAAAACGCTTATTTTTTCACACGGGTTTGGTATCTAGAAGAGGGGCCCTACTTTGTTTTTGTTTACGCCTAAGTCATACAAATCTAGATAGTCACAAGAAGTTACTTCGTACTAATAAGCGAACGAGGTTGGATTGTACACGACGGAATTGTAGTGCAACGCAATATTCCTGATATTTTTTTAATAATAAATTTAATCGCAATATGCGAGTAGAAAACTATAGAAATAAATCTCACAAGTTCTGCAAACAACGATTGGCGAAAAAAAAATTATATTATTTATAATTACCCTTTCGTTGTATAAAAAACAACCTGGTTAGCTTACTGCGATGTGGTTATTTCTTTCAAATAACGAAAAATATGTTTAAGATAGTAAAGTCAACATTATATTATACTAGAATCCTAATTGATTTTTTTTTGTTGGAATGTGAATCGAACCTATTTCCCTCGGGTTAGTAAACAGATGTCGTACCAACTACACCTCTATATTAGCCAAACTATATTGAATCATAAAGGGTTAATAAGAATCTATTAAAAATGTAACGCATTACGAGTAAAAAAAGACATAAAATTCGGAAGGAGATCGATATGCTGAAGTTATATCATTGTTCGCACTTGTAAAAAATATATTTGATGGATATTTTGAAAAGCACGTTTAATTTCACGTTGCCATGACACTTAATATGAAAATATTTCCTGGCTGTAATTTTGGAAATGCGGACAATAATAATTTCCTTATTAAGTTATCTACGCCTTTTATGAGTTCCACTGCTTCGTATTTCCCTATTAAAAGAAGGGAAATTTATTCAGTTGACTTCAAGAAATTTTATTAAACCTTCCAACATCGGATTCTTAGGCGATTTTTAATTGTCTTCCATAGAAATTTGAGTTGGATAAAGCTTCAAAATTTGGATAAAGCTTCAAAAGATTCACGTATTTATATTAAATTTACAAAGAAATAAATGAGAGTTTCAGGGAACGTTAAGTTATAATCTCAAAGATAAAGTGTATTTTTTGGTCATTACGATTAAAATTGAATTGCCTATTTCTGTTATCGAAAAATTCAAGAATTATAAAATTATTGTTTAGTTAAAAATATTATTAGTGGGTTATTTTCATAACACATTTGTCTGATTTTTTTTAAACAGTGCTGATTTTATTTTAATATGGCGTTTCTAATAAATTTTTGAAATATTCATTTTATAACAATTCAGAAACGTAAAAAAATCTCACAAACCATACATGGCACGGGTTAAATGGTTTACTTTTTTTTAATTGTACCATCTAATGAAAGTTATAAATAGTGAATTACCCTGTCTCTTAATACGCAAATTTTCATAATATTGAATATATGTAGGTACCTTAAAATTAGAATTTGAAATTAGAAAGCTTAAGTACTCGTAGATAACAAAAATTAACAAATATTGTACATATAGGAAATAATATCTCCTGTAGGTTCAATTCACATTATTTGCATAATTTACGAATGAAATCTATAGAAAATGTATATGGGCACTTACCCAATTATTATATCTTATTTTTGATATTTTACTTAAAAATAATTTTCTTCTTCTAAAAGTCATTATGTTAAAATATTATTTCAGTGCAGTTAGCTCGCGTACCACTAGACTAGGGTTTTGTAGCACTAGTGGTACATGTACTATAGTTTGCAGACCGTTGAGCTGGTAGATGTTACAGGTATAACAAATACATATAGGAAAGAATATCTCCTATAGGTTCAATACACATTATTTGCATAATTTACGAATGAAATCTATAGAAAATTTATATGGCCTTACCCAATTATTTTATCTTATATTTTTCTTAATAATTTTCTACTTCTAAAAGTCACTAAAATATTATTTCACTGCAGTTAAATCGCGTACCACTACACTAGGGGTTTGTATCACTAGTGGTACGTGTACCATAGTTTGCAGACCGTTGATTTAGTAGATGTATTACAGTTTATACATAATGATACATTTTAGACATTATGTATTTTTGCGATACTTTCATTTTATGTTTATGTCAAATGACAAAAAACATTTTATTTTAAACTCCCTTATCCTTGATCTCAGCGCACATTTTAGTCTGTCTTCCTCATATATCGTCCTGTCCATCAATACATCAACAAGTCCTCGATTATCTTCCATCATTCTTTAGATATGGCCTGCGCACAGTCATCCTTTGCCATTCTTTGTCTCGTCGTGCCGACAGTGTTTTTATACTCTTGAATACTTATTGCGGTGACAGTTTTAAAATGCACATGGCGTACTGACGCTTTTTGTATCTGTTTTGTTTTATCAGATAAACATTAACATTTTTCATCGCCTTAAGTAGTCAGTCGTCGTTGACTTTAAATAATATAAACCGTGATTAATTCTGAAAATGTAATTTCTTTTCGCGAAAAAAAAAATATTTTATTTTATCAATTTATTTAATATCACTTAATTGTATATAGACGAGCTGATTTCCTCATTTAACCAACCAAACAAAAGTTATTGAATTATGTTTTATGTTAATTTGTACAAAATTCTTGAGCAGTAAAAATATAAACAATAAAATTGAGATCATTATTCGATGGAAAAAAGGCAAGTCGGGCATCAAACACTTTATATTAGTGACTTGAAATTAACAGTTTTTATCGTTTTTTAATCAAATATATTATTTTATGTATACGTTGCATTTCTTAACAATATAAAGAAAACATGTTGATACAATTTTAACTAATAAGATGAAATATATAATTTTTAATAAACTGAAATGCTATAAATTGTACTCGTACATCGACGAAATCAATAATTATTTCATTACTTCTTTATGATTATATGATAGGAAATCCCTCGTGATCGAGTATGATTGTCAGTTGACATGTGTATATATAATCTCCTTAACCGTCCCGCCACTCCCTCTTATCTCGTCGAAAAATTTCGGCGTCTTTCTGATCATGGCGCTACGCTCAAAAAGAAATAGTTTATTACATGCTCAGTTCACCGGTCTTCTTTTTTTACGTCGTCCTTGAGTGAGACTCTGGAACCAGTTACAAACTAATGTTAAACTCGCCTCGTCCTTGGCATGATTTAAGAAGCGACTGAAAAACTCTTAATTTCTAGTCAGTATAACATATTTCATATTCATAAATATAACATATTTCATTCATGATTTTCATTTCCTCTCCACCATCCCTTCCTTTTCTTTTGATTGATGCTATCTTATTTTTTACTTTTATTATGTACATTATTTTTTGCGACTTTGTAACTTCCTTTTTTTATTTTTGTCTGGTAGGCTGGAAGAGATTGCCGCCTGCCTATAAGCCTGTCAGATTGTTTTTACCATGAAGTGTTCAATAAAAAGATAAACAATATATTTGTATTGGTTTATTGTGTGCATGGTATTCCACAGTCTTGAAATAAATACCAAAATTCTAAGGTAATCGGTTCAATATGCTATAACCCCTCATTTTGGTTGATTTATAAAGCACCACTTTTATTTTGCTTGATAGGCTCTTAAGAATATATGGTAGCAAGAAAATGAGATATAGAAAATCATAAATTCATATGTAACAATATGCTCTGCGAGTAAATCCAGTCCGGAAAGCAATCTGCCTGAAATCGAACTTAAGACATCCACTTGCTTAGCGTGAATGCTAACCGTTAGACCACATACTGCTTATTTAAAGAAAAGTTATGATGAAATATATAAATGATTATATTTGTTTTGATGATCAGTTTGTATATACGATGTAGAAAAATGAACTCCGTGGGCTAATTTCAACCGTAGGCTTTTAGGTTCGATTACTGATGGAACAATAAAAATATTGTAGGTCACAGTCTAATTTTTCATATGTGGCCTGATCACATATTTCTGGTTGATTGCAAGACATTTTTACATTTGTATTAAGTTCGCCATGTCGTACCGCAGCGCCGGGAGGACGACATATGTGGTCCAGTTAGTAAGACGCTTGCCTTCCATCCGGGAGTTTCAGGTTCGATTCACGATTGTACCCAATAAAAAAAAAATCAAAAAGGTCCCAGTCCGGTAACAATTTTCAGACGCGCTAGACGTGTGCGAGTGTTATTGCTTCTTCAACACGATGACAACCCGCGAGTTCCGCGTCTACTGTAGTGATTTTAAACCTCAAGGCTCGATTACTAGGGCTGAAAATAATATTGTAGCTCGACCACACTTTTCAATATCTCCGAATCACGAATTCAGTTATGTTTAATGGTACCATATGAAAAGAAATACATAACATAAGGATTTATTCCGCAAATAACTTAGAATACCTAAATATTATCCAATTCATATACTCAAAATATTTTCATTTCTAACTTAATTTTCAATTTGTTTTCTCTAGAATAAATAGAAATAAAGAAGATTTAGAATAGCGTGTTTCATTTGTTATTTTCTTATCACCTCTTTTTGTCGACGTAATTTTTTCCATTATTTTTTGAAATTGTCAAAAAACCCTTTTCAAGTATGTCACATCTAACGATTTACCGTAATTCAAGGAACAAAAAAAAATTTATCTCTAAATAAATAATTCAGAAATAAACTTAAATAAAATAAAGTAAGGTTAAATCGACTCAAATTGCTCGTGAAAAATCGTATAACGAGATGAGGTGATGTAGAAGTACGTGGCAATCAATTTATCTGATTCATATTATATTACACACGCGTCGCTCGTATAGAGATTTACATTTTTTTTCTCCTCTAGAAGAAGAATGATAGGAAAGGGTGGAAGCTGTAAAGGATCCAATTCTACGAATTACACTACAATAGAATAACGGAAACGTTCTATTCGATTGCCCATTGGGTCATTTTACTTGATTGCCTCGCTAAACAGACTGTCCGAACGTTCTCCTCTTATTTTCTCTCCATCTTTCTTCTCACTTCTATCGGAGGGAATAAAATGAAAATAAAATAGGAAAAAGGAATATGAAATGAAAGGCGTTCGGGTAAAGTGTACGCAAATAAACCGGAGGCGCTATTCAATAGCCGACTATGAAGACATGTGTATCCAAGGCACACAAGAAAAACTGCTTCTCCCTTTGATTTCTTTGCCGTTAAACAGTTTCTCAATATATGAAACTGGAGTATTTTAAATAAAGATAAACTCTTTTTATTTTCTCCTCTTTTATTACTCAGTAGTCGAAGCGATCCCTCAAGGTTTATTGAGAAAAAAAAAATAAAAACATTCAAGTGACTTTTTTCTCCCATATTTTTTAATGTTCAAAAATATTCTGAAGTGATTTACTTTGAAATTATTCCTAATATGGTATGTTCCAATATTTTCACGGCTGTTTTTCATAAGTTTAAAAATGTTTTTTCTTTTTAAGTTGTTATTGTGTTGATTTTGCTTTAATGATTGCCAACTTTTCGAAAACTCGATCCTCAAGGCAATGTCAAAATAATTTATCATTTATGACCTTCAGCGAAGCCAGCTCACCACAACAACAATTCTGAAAAATATTGTTAAATATTCCTTGTATGTTAAATTGTTGTGAGAAATTGAAACAGTTATTAATTAAACGCTATCATAATTATAATATATTTTTTTGGGTTCATATACTCAAAGAAAATAGCAATTTCATTGCTTAAACTTGTTAAATACTCATTAAATATTAAGTGAGAGTGCCCTCGAGGAGGGTTTATTTTCTAAACCGTGCTATATAAATTGTTTTTTTTATTATTATTTTAAGTATATTGAGATATGTTTTTTCTATGATTTCCAAATATTTTTTTACACTCGAAAATGGCGATCGATTCGCTTTATTTATGAGTCGATTAATACGAATAGGCAACGTTAAACATTAAACGACATTTTATACATGGTATTTTACTGTTTTTTATATAAAATTTCGTTTTTATTATTTAGATGTCGTTGGTCTGATTTATTAATTAATGTCTATGTCCAGACCATCAATTATGCCACGAGTTTCCAGTAGGACACAACAGAGATCACCCTATCATTCGCATCAGGTCCTGCCCAGAGCATAATGTAGTCTCGATTTTGGAACAAACGTGTGTTGTGAGTCTTACATATCCCCACAATTACATTTAATGCTACTTTTGTTTAAGAAACACCATCTCTACATACATTCACCTTGCATCTAGCCACCCCTACTTAGATTACATTCAGTGCTTTTCAAGACGGTCAAGGCACTTGGTCTCGAAGTGTAATTTTGTTCGATAGCTTCCATCCAGTATTTATTTTACTATTGTATGTATATTACACTTTTGTTATACAGTCTAATCTGGCTGGTTTATTGCCAAGTAACAATCTCTTTCAACCAACTAGACAGGGGTTAAGGAGACTTTAAGTGAAAGCCAGACTAAATCCTTTTTTTAAATTAATTGGAAACAACACAACTTGAAATATATTCCGACTGTAACACTAAAAACTAAATCTTAACTTTTTTTTTAATAAAAAAATAGTATTGAAGGTTAAATTTCGTACGGATTTGTCATAGTTTTCTTAAATAAGAGAGCTAAGTTGTGTCATTGCCTGAATTTGAATTCAAATTACGAAATTTTAAGGTTAGAACTAAGTGTTTAATATTTAAAGGGGACTATGAATTTGGGACTTAATTTTGCATTCAAAGAAGTAATCTTTGAAAAAAAAACAGTTTCTCGTACATCTCATATATTGGTCAATCCTTCTATCACGATTCAAACTAAATATAATAAATACCATGTACCATCCAATAAGGAAACGCTTTTATGAAATTTATTAATTTTTCTAAGTATCTGGTTTTAGTTACTTTACTAAAATTTCATTAAAAATATACACTTTGAGAACACTTGTATAGAGGTGATCCGAAAGGAAAGGTATCCTTACTTACACATAGGGCATAATATAATTTTCACTGATTGAACTCGCAACGGCGACGGGGCGCAGTGCCGTATATTTGAGCGAATATTTCTACTTTCGCCTTATCCGCTAAAAGAAATATGTTTTCATGAATAAATTCCCATTCGATAATTCAGAGGAAGTACGTGGCTCTACATTTCACGAATGTTTCGCCTATATTTTCATGACTTACGAACATGCGTAGGTTTCTATGAATGTTCGTTCGTAAATGTACATGGTTTGAGAACATTCGTAACATGGAATTTTGTATGAATATGTTAAATTATAAATCGGCTTAGCAAGGGAAACAAAAGGATTTTTTGTGATGTGTTTAAAAGCCAATTTTTGAAGGTAGTGTTTACAAGGAGGTATGATTTTTAAGAATCAATATTGTACGAGGGCTTACATTAATAAGAGACACATAAAAACAGCTGTCGAAAAAACACGAGTTTTTCTGTTATTATGATTTTTTTAAATTGTGC
>OX463842.1:41860261-41905016 GCA_949825065.1 Odontocerum albicorne
GAACTCCATACCAGAATATTTAAAAATGAATAACTTTGGTATTCAAAAATTACATTAACCCCAGTGAACACTGAAGAAACCCTCAAGATAGGATTAAGAAACACGTGTCGCAGAAATTAAATATTCTTAGTAATACAATAAAGTAATTGATTATTAAATGTACCAATATGAAATTTATTTGGCAATCAATTTTTTGTAAACTTGCAACATTACGATTTAGTAAAATCCAAAGATAAAACGTTAAGTCTAAAATATTATTTTCATTGATTTAATTTTGTTAGATATAAATCTCGTTTTAATGTACACATTTATTGACAATCCCGACCCTGCCTCGACTAAATACACACTTTCACTAGTTGAATCAATTTCACCCATGTCTTATCATGCCTTATCTATTATTACACGCTTTGTGCGTACTGCTTACGTCAGCTGTATTGACAATCATCCTCGTGGACCCCACCTGGGTCAATCGTGCCCTACATGGTCACTTAAAGGTTCTGCTATGTTGGCGGCATGCCGGTCACGCGTCAACCAAATGGCCTGACGAGCGGGCTCGGGCACAACCCCGCAAGGGAAATCTTTTTTGACTACCGTCTTCATTGTGACTCGGGTAAAAAACGTCCACCCCCACATTTTCGGCCCAAGACAGAGGAAGATTAAAACAGTTGGATGTCGGTTGTACTGTGTAATGACTTCTTTAATCTCTTGAAATAGGATATATTTATTTTTTAAGAAAGTCTTAAGAGAATTTCATGTGTCCGTATATTTTTGTATATGTTCAGAATATAAATATTTGAAAATGGATTTGAGTAAAAAATCTTGTGATTGTTTTCACGATAGTAAAAAAGAGAATATTTTAATAAGGCAAACAAAATATTCATATACGAGTATATGTATGTTCAGAAACTTTTCATTGACATGTTAAGACAAAAAGAAAATAAATTCATTTTTAACTTATTTTTTAACGTTAAAGAATATTTTTGACATAATTTGAATTTTCATTTTTTTACTACACATTATTTACAAAATGGTTTTGCTATGAAAGTACGTAATAACTGCGGCTATAGTTCGAAGACTAACAAATTTTATGGTTTTTACTGTGTATTATTATTTAACCAAATTTTCTTAAAAAAAATTGTGAGACCTTCCTTTTTAAGTTAACTTCTTTATTTGTATTCTTATTTATTCCAAATTTTGAAAACGAAAGTTTTCTGTAATTGTTTTTAGTATATACTCAGTATTATTAAAAAACACCAAAATTTCGGTGAATATCCATTAAAAACAAACATTAACTTCAAAGAAATAAAAAAAATATTTTGCTAACATCGTTATATATTTGTTGTGTTAAATCTTTCAACACGTTTGATTACACATCTCCCGCCAAAAGGGCATTTCTTCTTCACACAGGCACACACCCACAAAAAAATGCATCAGGAAGAATAGACGATGTAACGAGGCAATTTGTGCAGCGTCATTTATTATTTCTTATTTTCCCGTCCGTTGTGTCGTGTCTCCTGCTGCACCCCTAAACGGGAGGGTGGGAAGGGTATGAAAAAACGTTTATTTTACGACGCTCCTTTTCATCCTACGTCCCTAGTCGGCCTTTATTTTATACCTTCTTCATAAAGCCTCTGTTCCTGACACATCTCTTCCTGCGCCGCACTCCCTGTCAGGGCCCATCAAAATATTTTCTCGCACATATGGACGAAGAGACGCTTACCGACCATTCTCTTTTGAACCCCACAGGATATCTGAGGGTTAGTTGAAGTTGTCATAATACTGAATCGATTTGAAAAGAAAATGGTAACTAAAATGTCTTGGAAGTATTTTAACAGAAAATTATATAATTGTATAAATGATTTAAGTTTAAAAAAAATGATTTTATTTAAGTTTATAAAAAAATACTTCTCATTAGTACTCTATCTATAATACATGTACGTTTTGGCACCTGCTATATATTATATTTAACATTTATTAGCGAATGAGCACATTAAAAAAATAACAAGCGAATGAGCACATAAAAAACAATTGCTTAAATTTTTTTTGATAGCGAAAAAATCATATTCATTGATTTTTATATAGACTTAACGAATAATAAATATTTTTTTCTTTTTAAAAGATATCTTTAATCCTGATAATTCAACATTTATGTGTATGTAAAATTAAGGAAATAAAAAACACGATTCCTGTGTGATTATCATTTAAGACTTCTTTAACATCTTTTTGGTTGATTGGAAATGTTTTCCACATGTAACTAAACTCGCTAGATTGCATTGTATACAACGAAAGTGTTATGGAACCTACATGATGTACCTCGAAATCTCAATTTTGTACAAGTTTAATAATTTTCGATTCAGCCTATTCTACATATGGATTTGAACTATCGTCTTCAAGAATTCCTTCATGCGATTTCATTTGAAAAGAAGTGAATAAATCTGCGAGCGAGAACATCCCCTTGCGACCTAAGTGGATGATTTGCCCCTTATTTTTACAGCAATCCGTAAACTTTATAGATTCACTTTGCCAATTGAAATGAAAGGGATCGTCTTTCTTCTTCAAGAATGGCAAATTTATCTTGTATATGTATATTGTGTCTAAATAAAAACTCCCAAATTGAACAAGTGATTTCTAAAAACCTGAATGACATTTTTTTTTAATTTCTACCAACAAAATAAGATCTCTAAAAGAAAATATAGTTATGGGCATTATAATATGCTTTCTCTATACTTGACTTTGTGGATATAGTTGTCTGAATGTTACAAAAGAACAAATGGGCCAACTTCAGTGATTACAATACGTATGTTTGAGATATATTTTCATATATTTCATCACATCGCGTTGCATCGAAAAAAAATAATTGTTAGTATACATCATATCACATTTATGGAACACTAAATTTTTCGCTACCCCTAATATTTTGCCAAAAATATTCAGCGTCTGTCTGATCATGGGCTTTTTGGCATTTTCAGTTCATCGCTCCTCTTTCACGTGTTCTTTGACTGTTCATGTCATGAAACTCTGAATCATACTTTTTCTCTCGTTGACTTACTTAAAACAGTGACAAAAATATCACTTCTTTCTTTAATGACGAAATGTGTTTATCCATATCTACTATTTTATTGCCCTTTCCCATTTTCCTTCTGTTTTAAAAGTCTTCAGTGTTTTTGCAAATATTCGATTTTTTTTATTTTTGTTATTTTAACGCTTACTTAAAAATCTATTCTTGCTTTGTACCGCACACACTGACTGACGATCAAAAAGTTTGCAGAGTGGAGAACTACAGACATGAAAATATCGGCTGATATGGATCCAGACTTCATGTCAAGCATTGTAACAGTTTATGAAACATGGTGTTTTCAGTACGAGCCACTTACAAAGGGTCAGATCTCGGAATGGAAGGGTCCACAATCTCCGAAACCGAAAAAAGTGCGCATGCGAAGAGTGGCCTCTTTCCGCTCACCGTTTTCTTTGATTCTAAAGAAATTATCCATAAGTAATTTACGCCAGAAGGTCAAATGGTGAGCATCAAAGCGTACTTTGGTGTTTTGAATCGTTTATGGACCAGAATTCTTCGAGTTCGACCCGAATATCGGGAACATGCGGCATGGTCATTGTTGCACGAAAATGCACTGGCGCACAAAAGCAAAACTGTACGCGATTTCTAGACCCAAAAAAGTATCGATCACTCCCCGTATTCGCCTGATTTAGACTCCATGCGACTTCTAGCCATTCCCGAAACTAAAATTGGTGATGAAAGGAAAGCGTTTTGACACGATTTCAGACACCCTGAAACCTTTGACCGCGATTTTGAAGACAATTACGAAGAATGAGTTTCAGAAAATTTTACAACCACTTCCAGTATTCCATTGACTCACAAAGAGTGTATTTTAGATAAAAGGTAATGTAAACTACAATATAAATAAACAATGTCTTGTTTTTCATTTCCCGTCAGTCACCTTTCCCACTGGACAGATGTGTAGTTAGATACTTTTGAAATATTTCGTCATATTTAATTTCAAAGAAGTTTATTTCCGATTGCTATTTATTATTCTCAACTAACGCGAGTTACAATCATTTTAAGAATTTTGTACACAGTTTAATGCCTAGTTTCAACACATATTGATTTGTCAGAACAAATAACTAAATGATACCTTAGTCTAACTATACTTTATTATTCCTATTTTGTATACTACAATCACGTTTACATTTACGATTCCTTTTGTTTTTACGGTGCTGTCCACCGTTTTCTCATAAATTTTCATATTTCAGCCACGTTTTTTCTATGTTGAAAAATTACAGTCTTCATTGATGACATATAGCAAAATAGAATACTTATTTTCCCATCGTAATTGCTCCACTGGCATTGTGTTCCTGTTGTTCAGAAGGAAAGTGAAACAATGAGAAGTATTTTGAATTTTATGGAAAATATACTCTTGTTAATGTTTTCACAACTTAACAGATATAATTGTATCGTTCAGTATCACGGACTCACCGAGATTCAAATTTCGAATTACTTTCGGAGAGAATCCAAGTATTCCTCTCTCGCTCTCGTGTATTCAAAATTCAATTCTCGTATTCTTTCTTTGGCGACAACCCTCGTACGGGCTTTGGCCTATTTATATTATGATATTTTGAAAGGCCACAGTTATATTGTAATATTAAAGAAATGTTTTTCGAATATCAAGAATAATATGGAAGTTCATTGTTTTAACAATAAAAATATTTATGAAATTCTTTATCGAAAAAGATAAATTTGTTACAATTATAAAAATTACGAACCTTAACATCAATGTTTACTGTTTTTATGAAACATTCACTATTTATTCCCTGTAAATGTTAAACATTTTACATTTCCTACTACCTTTGACTTATTTGCTTTGTAAATTTAAATTAAATTGGCTAATTTTCAACAGTTTTCCTTTGTTTTGATAAAGGTTTTAACATTTTCTACAAAATAGTAAATATAAGTTTCAATAAGTTAAGTTTCCTACGAAATAGTAAATATAAATTAGTCCGTTTTGCCTTCAAGTCCATCATGTCCATATGCAGGCTGGCATTGTTTCAAAGTTGGTTTCGCATCAGGAGTGGTTGTTGCTATAGCGAGTAGAAAAAGTTCTTTTAGAGCCTCCGTCATATATACCGTCGAGTGGAGTACCGAGTGCCACTCGGTTCCACAAACTTCTTTCACCAACTTTCTCGGTCTGTTTTAGAGCACAACACACTTGCCTATATATTTATGTGAAGCTTCACATCACCATTGTTTATGGTTAACTCTTTATTTTTAACTTACTTTTATTTGTACAAAAAATTAAATTTTATTCTCTATTTAGGGATCTTTTGTTAAAACCCTTTTATTAAAAAATACATTGAAATTTTATTACCATCTCATAATAAGAAAAGTATGGCCAGGGGATTTTTGTTGATTTTTAAAGAAAATTCTCACAAATGGTACTTCTTTTATCATGATAGTATGATACAAGTATTTTATATTACCAGAAAATGCGTATTACGTATGTTTAAAGTATATCGCATTTGTATTGATTACATTTCCTCGAAAAAAGCAATATAATTTATTAACGTACACGTATATTTCTTGCAATTTCAAATAATAAAATATTATTTTATAAAAAATATTTACACACGTATAATAAAAAAAGTTCTTGTGTATAACATTTAATCTTAAGAATAATATTTTATAACCCCTTTTTTGTTTCCATTTCAGGTGAGTAAATTGTAATTTACTTCATCATCAAATCAAGAAACATTTTTTTATGACTATGGAAGGTAATAGACATTTTGTTTTTAAAAACCGTATTAAATACGTGGCTTCTAAACAATATCTAGTTTTACACTGCATGATAAAGTTTAGAATCTTTAGAGATAATTTTATTACGATTTGGACATATTTTATTTTATAAGAGAAGACTTACAAAACAAATACATACGTCTGAAATAAACGGAGAGCGAATAATTGATGGGATGAGGAAAGAATTTAAGGAGATAGGTGGAGAAATTTAGTTTGAAAAACAGAAAGAATGTATGATGAAATGTTTGAGTGTTGCCAAGGCCACATCTGTGTTCGTGGAAAGAAAATATTAAGAAACTGTGTTTGCCCAAAAAAGAATGTGAGAACATGGCATATTCATACGTGGAATGGCATGTTCAATTTTGGTGTATACACAAAAAAAAAACGAGTAAAAATTTCTTTGTTACGTTTTACTTTCATATTAAATTTCTATTATGACAAATTGATTTGTTTTATATAATATGTAGAGAAAGAAGTGGTTAAACTGAAGGTTGTATTTTATTCCAATGCATTTTGAGCTGAAAAAAAACTAGTAAACATCGAAAGCATTGATCAAAGTCCTCATTCAAACTGCCAAAACTAAATATTATGTGTTCTTGATTAGTTTTTCCCAAAACATTTGTATTACAATTGATAGGTTTTTATTTTATAGAGTACAAATCTCTTAAAATTTTACTTATATTAATTTTTCAGTTAATATTAAAAATAACGAAAGGAAATATAAAAAAATCACTTGTGAAAAGTCTCTACAGATGTTTTAATTTATCTCTCTAAAACTGATCAATATTGACAATACGTGAATTCGTTGTGAGTACCGATTTTGTAAGTAAGAAAGCTAGTAAAATAGTAAAATATAGAACTGGCAAGAAAAGAGAAAACACGTACATAAGGAAATGAAATAAAATTCTTGATTCACACACAACACCACTACCATTGTCTTCGAATCACTTTTCGTCCCCTGAGATATTTGGAAATATGCTTGCTCTTCCCGGAAGTGTGACAATACAAAGATCTTGTGTATTTTAATATAGCATTACAATTTCATCTATGGAAATATTGAATAAAAAATATCTTCCAAGTAGTGTACATAGAAAATAAGTTAAATTAAAGGTGTTTTTTTTTTTCAAAACAATTGTTAATCTTTCAAAAAATATTAAACTAAATATTATAAATTTTGAAACTCAATTTCAAATGATTTACACACATACCATCGTGCCGTTCCCCTGTTAGGATAAGAAATGAGATAACGCAAAAATTCACATCACACTTCATTCGCCTCCCACACATCCATTCATATTTTCTTTGTTTCTCTTATTCCTGCGTTTCCTTCTTCCGAAATTTCATTCCCTTGTTTCAACCATACTTTTCTCAGTCATTCTCTACCACAACCAATAATTATTGGCCAGTTGTTTTATTTTCTTTAAAAAATAAATAAAACTTTTTTTATTCACCAGTGGTGATGATACAGAAAAACAGTGTATAATAAATATGTTTTATTAAAATTTTGAATATCAACATGATACCACAAAGTTAATTTAATTTGCTTTGATTCTAGATAATTTTCCGGTAAATAGAGGTACAATTTACAACAAAGAATATTATTCAATGTTCACAGAATATATCGATGAAATTCCTCGTTTCCTTAACTAAGTTTAACATTCAATATCCCTTGCTAAGATGAAATCCCAATTCGTTTAATACGTTAACACTAATTCGATCTGAATATAACATGTACTCACTTCCTTAATATAGAGAGGGAGGAAGATCATCGCCTAAATTCCATTTTCCTTTCATATATACGATTATACGGCGATCACAAGAAATTCCGCAAGTAGACTGGATTTTCAGGTGCTCCACAGTCCAATATCGACAGCAGAGCCTATAAAGTATTCACATGTTCCATTATTGGGTACACGTCCCACTACAAAATTCTATTTATTGTTTTACCAATACAACGAATTGCTTTCTTGTTTCCCGGAACACCTCCATAATTCGATATTATCGTCTTGGATTCGAGGGATATCAAGACAAGAGGATTTTTTTTTGAAACGAATTTGTATCGTATTGGATCACTTGGAAGATCGGTTTCGGAATTCTACCGAATTCGATAAACTTTTGCACTAAAATAATGAAATATTACTCGACCTAGCTAAATTTTTAATACAAATATCAGAAGTGAAAATATTGCATTTTATTATATCAAAATTAATAACTTAAGCCTTTTTTACCTCCATACATCGTCAAAATTTATTTCCGAACAGAATATAAACGTCTTTTTATTTCAACACACATTATGACAACTCCCGTGGCCTAGTTGGAATTTATGGGTTCTATTCCCATTGTTACCATTATTTTGAAAACTTGTTCCTGTTTGGTTTTTTATTTAAGACCTATTTAACATCTTTCTGACTTGTGGGAAGAGATTACCACTTGCCATATGATGCTGTATACAACGAAAGTGTAATACAATACTATTGAGAAAATTGTGAGTGTATTTCTTTTTATATATTTTTCATGTTAATTTTTTCAATATCTTGACAATTGTTTTGACAATGAACTGATTCCATTGCAGTTGGTACGTTGAATGTTCCGAGAATCCAGAAAGTGTCAAGGGGTTGAGGTAAAAAGTGTCGCTATTTGTTCACTATTTATTTTGTATAAATATTGAAATTCAATGCCTCTTTTTACCCTGTACCGAGGATTTCCCGTCAGTTTTGGGCTATGAAATATGCATCATGTTTGGTTCGCACCAGCCGCTCCGCAGAATGTCGCAAATCCGGCGGCCAGGCGTAACCTGTTTAAGCTAACCTTCTCCCCCCCGCTGTAGGGTGCATTATTAATGTCCCATGGGCCGCTCTGCCCGGCGCACTCCCCGTTCACACACCCTCTCTGCTTTATGTTGCCTTGATACACAACCCTGCCGCCTTGATATATGACCTAATGTTGTGGAATCGCTAACTTCAAGATTTTGTCTTGTCTTATCCGTTTCCCAACTTTCATTGACCTTCTACTATCCTGATATTTTTTTTCTTCTATAGACTCTGTTCTCATTTTTGTGCTCATAAAGTTTTGTCTTATCATTTTGCTCCTGACTCTCAAATATGCAAATAAAAGTAAATTGTATTGATAAAATATAATATATTCAAAGTTTGCGAAAAAGTTTCGAACGAACAATTTAAATTCACAAAAACACATGGAAATAGTGGCAAAAATGGTTTTGCATAATTCGGTAGATAGTTAAAATGAATGGAGAAAGATTGAAATTTTACTTCAATGGAACAATATATAATACATTTAAATTAACCCTACAATAAGCTATAAAAACAACCACCGAATAAATATGACAAATATTTTTTAATTATACTGATTTGGTCGTTTTTCCGTACTTATTTCGAATTAAAGCCATGATCTTTACTTGTAAAGGTCTTCGACTATTTTACATTAAAAATTCCAGTTCTCATGTTTGAGAAGTCTAGAATGATTTTAACTGATATTTTACTGCACCAAACTAACATATCAAAACTTAATTATGAGACAAGGAGAACATTTAAATATTTTTACCATATTACATTGTTCAACGAACAAGTGCTATATGGCTTCATACAAGTAATACTTAAAAACTAATATTTCATAACCTACTGAAACCTTATTTACAGTTAACAACTTAGAAAGCATACAGTCTTGGGAAAATGTGTAACCTTAATACCATTGTATTACTCAATATTTTTTTCCTGAAATGTTGAAAAGGTGTTAATGAAATGGTCAGTATTTACGTATGTATAGGTATAATTTCGTGAAAGATTCATGAAAATATTTGACAGGAAAGCTATTTAAAAAAATCATAGGCATATTACTCGCACATCTCTAGGTAAAATTAATGTTTGATATTTTTATACAATGAACCTCAGCATCAGTTAAATTAAAGATTTCTAAGGGTTGAAGGGTTATTCTAAGAAATCCTTTGATCTCCCGTCAGCTGTGCCAACAAGTGTTTAATGTATAGCATTAGATAAAAAAAAACATTACGTCATCGTCAACTTTCATCAATTAAGGAAGTTAAACCGAACATTTTAAATAATTAAAATTAAGGCAAAATTAATTAAGTACAACGCATTTAAATCATTGTATTCTTGAATACAGATAACATTTCTTTTAATATTTCCTCTTCTAAAAGCAATATGACGATTGTATTGTTTGATGAATAAAACTATTTATTTTTCTTCTTTTTTATAATTTTCTGACAAAAACTAAATAGTTTTTATTTGATTAAAAAAATTATCATGGAAAAAAAACTGGTATATTTATTTGCTAAAAAACTGTGACGAAAAATTTTCAATTAAAATTGATTTTCAGATTTTTTCCTTGGTTATTTTGTTGGGAAAAAAATAAAATTAGGGAGAACATATATTGAATATTAAAAAAAATATTTTTTTTTGAGATTTAATCTTCAAATTATTTTAAAAGTCTCGGTGAATTTTAAGGTATTTACAACGCAATATGTATTTTATTAAATAGAATTGCTAAGTTTTAGAGCCACGTTAAGGCTATAAAGAACGTTACCATGGATTACTACACAGTACAATATTTATTGACATATTTCATATCACATTACCAAAAGCAAAAGTAAATTTTCTTCTTAGATTGAGTGCGTTAGAAAGCACCCATCAACATACCTAAATGACTGTAAATATATGTGTATAAAATGTTTGTGTGTTTATACTCGTTTGTATAAATATGCATTATTTTTTATTTTATATAATTTTTTAACTTATTTTATTTTTCATCTACGTAATTTTTCTTCTTTTTTAATGTCTTGTATTTTCAAAGTAATTGGGCTAAGCCTGTTTTGAAAAAATAAATAAATACATTTATGAATCTATGGAATTCAACACTTTCTATCATACATGGGAGCTGTTTGTAATACAATGCAACACATTAAAAAATAGTAAAAAATATGTTCATTTAATTTTTACTGTTTCAATCACGTCATATGTTTTCATCTGTCTGCTAACCTTTGTCTTTTCCATGTTTTATATCATCAACCAACACAAAATTGTGTAACAATAGATGTTGTCATAGTTACGGTTTAAAAATTATTATTTATTTATTTATTATTACACATGACAAGAAATATACATAATTTGCGAAAAAACAACAGGGAATTTAATTAAGACATACATTATTTTAATGGATCTGGGTTTGTCGCCTTTTATTTGTCGTATCCCCAGTAAACTAGGCTTTTGCCTGTATTTCACTGAGGATATTTACCATGAAAAAATAAATCGATACTTCTTTCCGATTTTTGATTACACAAGAACAAAACCCCGTTGCACGCTCTCATCAACCTGACAAACAGTGACACTCAATTACAACTGGAAACATCATGCGGAATCAAACTCTTCACACATCATCACTCCAGAAAGACCAAACCTGTTCATCCCATAATATACCGCACACAATCATAAGAATAAAAACAGAAACAAAAGCAAAACAAAAAATTAACAAAAAATGAAACAAAAATAAAACCAAAAATTTTCATCCCATAATATAACATCCCACAACACAATCATAAGAATAAAAATTAACACAAAAATATACAGAAACACAAATACAAAACAACCACAATCAAAACAAGATTTAATAAAATTAACATTTTTGTTTTTCTAATATTATTTGACAACTATCACTTATTGATATAATTATATCATACATCATACATAAAGTAACTAGAGGAAATAATGTATTTGTTAAGAAGATATGTCTTAACTGTTGAAAAGTATAATACAAATATTAAAAACGAGAAAGCAGTTAGTAATGAATGAGAATGCTTGGTTCTTCTAATATTTATAATATCAACAATGAATTATTCAAACATTCACTTATCAATCTCCCTCACTTGATGATATTGCTATGTACATAAATTAATTTGGTTCTTAATGGTTTATTTAAAGTTTCCTACTGTTTTCTGAGTTTCATTTTATTCAAATTGTACATTATTAAAGATTTCCAGTTTTATTCCGGAAACTGATTCGACTAATTATATTGTTAAAATAACCTTCGACTTAATTTTTTTATTGTTTCTGCAAATCAAAAAAATATTGTTAATTATTACAAGTTGATTAATCTGGATAAAAATGATAAGATGGCTGCAAAAACAACTAAACTAATGAAACGATTGCGTCTGTCACACAGATCAAGCACGACTCTAAATATGCAGCAACACAACGATAACATAAAGTGGTGCGAAGACATGCATAGCACATTAAAAACTTATTAAACAATATATTTGTCACGGGTTATTATTATAATTGTTTATTATTAATAAATCATTTATATTACTCGTATATTTAAACAAAACAAAATAAAATCTACTTGATCCCCATTTTTTTGCTGAGAGAAAATCTCCACACGTGTTTCTCATATTATCAAACAATTCTCTTTTATATCGCCGCTAAGCATGACTCAGAAGACACTCCCTCCCTATTAATATTCGCCAAATCGCGAGATTTATTATTCTCGAGCACGTAGAAAGACATATTTAGACTATTTGGAGTATTGTCGCAAGTGTAAACCCTCTTTGTGAATTCCCTGATATTTTAACGCGGATACATTGTTCATCTCAAAAGGGGCATCGTAATCTCATTCAATTCGTTGTTTGCTAATTTCTGATTTCACTTTCCTCTTTTCTTATAATGAATTATAAAATCTCGTTATTGAAATTAGAAACTGTTAATGTTTTCAATTACTGTATTCATATTTTATTTTTTTCCGCATAAAAGAATAAATATTCCTTCATTACTTGAACTTTTATATTTCCGAGGTCCATTTTCCTTACAACAACCTCCAATCTACCAGGAGCGCAGAGCTTGAAGGAGTTTATTATACTTTTCTGTTGATTTATGGCAGTTTATTGTTTTTGCGGCCGCCCCTTTCCTCGCCTTAACCTCCTTCCCTATTCTGCTACCCTGATAGATGCGGAGTATAATGCAGGAAAATGTTTTTCCATTCCCCATATGTTGCAAATGTGTACACAAAATGTCTTGAGCTTACTCCCTCGTTTTTCTTACGCTTTTTTTGAATATATACTTTATGAAAGTTTTTGCCATCGCACATCGCATGCAAACAGTGAAATTGCACTTTTTGATGGGCAATTCATCACTTGCTTGTCTTTTCTTTTTCAACTCGATATTTAACGTTTACTTTGATTTTGACACTTTTATTATTTTTTTCTCAAGTGGGACATTCTGGCTATCCAATATTAGTTATTTGAATTTAAAATAATTGACGCTTATTCGTAAATATTTTCTATTAATGGCAGAATAACGAAAATATTATTTCAATTATTGTCTTACTAAGTGAGTTATATTTTAAATAAAGCTTTGTTGGTCACTCTTCAATACACTGTTCACATCTCAGCGGATTAAAAAAATGCATTTTAGTATTACGTGTATACACGATTTAGATATACGTGTATATAACATATCCCAATAGAACCCAACCCTCAAGCACAATATTTTGGTTTATAAAATATCGAAATGCATATATCTACCCTAGAAATACATGCAGGGGTGAGAAACATAAACAACTCAGTGACCCTAAATACCTTATATGTACGAGTATATGGCCATCACAACAAGACTGAAGTCTTGTAGGAGTTTTATCACTACCCACAACCCTCTCGTAGACTCTCCGAATAGTGTACCTGTTTAATATGGGAGAGTTAGAGCTAAAAGCATGTGAACATGGATGCAACCTTCAGAGGACTTGAGGGTGGAACCACCAGTCATGTCCCTTTTGGAGATCTTTCAATGCTACCCACGAAGGAAATTAAAAGAAATTCTTCTCAATTGGAAAATTAGCACAGAGGATCCACCAATGTGCACGAGTGGTGACAATCAATGCAGCACCTGATATGGCTTGTCTACTATGCCCCGTTAGCTTCTCGGAAGAAGACCCTTGGAAAGGAAGTCCCAATGATATCACAGTTGCCTCTTTCAGGGCTGATACGATATATAACAGTTATTGTATTGTCGATGCAGCTTGAATAAACTATATTAAAAATATCAAGCCCGTTAAATGTATATTTTATGATAAAATTACATCCTAAAGCATGCTTTGTTCCGTACAGTCCATATAAAATGGCTAAATATTTCCAAAATTATCTCAGAGCAGATAAAATGTGGATTGAGTCATATTTGTTTAAATGCGTTCATTTTATTGCATGTCGAGGAATTTCAATAATTTTTCATTTCTCAATTTCAATAACAACTTTTATTAGATATTCTTTTGCAAGAGTTTCTCAATTTAAATAACAACTTTTATTACATTCTTCTGCAATTTTAAAAACATTATATGCGAATTTAAGTATTATTGGGCATTTTTATAAGGTTGTTTTTTTGCCCATTGTAGATGCTCATAGCGCAGACTCGGCAAATAAAGACAAACAAGAGAAGGAAGAAGTGAAAACAAAAAAAGCTAAGCGGATTTCTGAAGCATTAAAGAAATATAAAAATGAACTAAGAGACAGAGTTTACCAAATAGATTTGTACTTTTATTGTTTTGTCTGACTCAGAAAGTTCACCGAGTTGTCGTTTCAAATTTATTAAAGTATTTTCATTTACTTTTAAGATAAGTCGTTGTTTTTCTTAACAATTAATACAATAAATACTGTCTGTTTTATTTTGACTTCTTTCTTTCTCATCTGAAACGTTGTTCAAATATGAATTATCTGAGAATTTATATTTTGTTTATCTTAATGTCTAAAAATATTGAAAATTAAAGAAAGTATCAGTTAAGATAAATATTCGATTTCCAAGTAAATAGCTCAAATATATTTTATTTTGTGAGTGTAAATGTGTCCCTTTTTTGTTTGCTGTTCAAAAATATAAAAAAAACAGTTTTCTTTGTCAGGAAATAATTTTTGATTAATTGCAATGTCTGTATCAGCATTTTTAGTGTTTTTTGTTTGATTTTTATTTGAATATACTTTATGACCGTAAAATCTGTTTCAAAAATTTATATTATCAGAATCTGCTAAGATAGACCACAACAATATTTTGTTACCAACTTAGAAGATAGATCACAACACTATTTTATTACCAACTTAGAAGATATACCACAACAGTCTTTTATTACCAACTTAGAAGATAGACCACATTATTATTTTATTACCAACTTAGAAGATAGACCGCAACGGTATTCTATTACCAACTTAGAAGATAGAGCACAACAGTATTTTATTACCGATGTATGGGGAGTGAAACGCAGACGTGAAAAATATGAAAAGGAGCCGAATAAATTATATATGTCAAGAAAACGGAACGAAGGGATTAAAAATGAATATGTCATACATTGTCACTTTTCACTATCTGCATTTCTATAGTATTTATTTGGCTTTTTTAGTATTTTTCCACATCACAATCACTTCTATATATCAAATTTGGTACTAAAATACTGTTGTGAACTATATCTATACTGTTGTGAAACATATATACTAGAACACACTCAAAATCTGTTACGATATAGTTCACAACAGTATATGGCACTAAAATATTGTTGTGAACTATATGTTAACAGATTTTTAGTGTGTTCTAGTATATATGTTTAGTGGCCCACTGACTTTGTTTCCTATAGCTACATGTCATTCAATATCTCTCGTAACTCTTCAATATATTTGATATAATACTACCCAAATATCAAAATGTCTTAACTTGCTCTAATTTTCTATTGCTCACTCAATATTGCATTAATTTTTCGAAAAAAAATTATTTATCTAATTCAATTATTTCCATAAATATACGATACCGATGAAATATTCACCAAAATAAGAAACTCATAACAATTTATAAAAACAAAATAATAAATAACCGTAATGTCTCGTTGACTGTATTTCTTATCGCTACATGCCGTTCAATATCTTTTGAAACTCTTCCATCGTCTGAAAAAATACTTCCTGAATAGCAGAATATTATGTAAAATATTATCTGTTCGTCATATAATTAATGTAACGCCAAGGTTTTCTGTTTTATAAACAAGACCTTTGCGTTTTTGCATTGGAACAGATTTGTCTTTAATGTTCACATTTAAATTCTCTTTGACTCTCAATATGAACAATTTCGAGTCTTAAAATATAATCTATGACAACGTGATCCAACAGAAAACTCTAAAGTATTCAATTGTTATGTTTAAACAACCCCGGTTAATATTTTTTTAAACAAAAGCAACCCTTTTTGGGTTATTTCAATTTTTTTATTTCAACTCAGATAAATTTGTTCAAGTAGTTTATTACGTTTTTGTTCTTCATTATAGTATCTGACGAGATTTTTTAAAAACCGACGGAAAATTGGATTATATTTTATAATACTTACGTTCTATATAGTATACTCTGGCGAGGTTACGCCATATGGCAGTTTTTCCGACCAACCACAAAAAGCATCAACAGAAAAACGAACTGAACCCCTTTTTATAATAAACTGGGTTCTGAAGAGAATTGAACCCGTGAACCCATGGCTGGAAAACATGCGGCTTACCTGTCTATATGGCTACGGAGGTCGTCGTCGAAAAAGGATTAAAAAGACGTAACTTTACTGCAATACAAGACTTAGTTTTGAGTATCATCAGGAATCGAACCTGGAATCCTCGGTATATAAAAAAGCTTCGAACCAACTAAACAACATAAATTGAATTTAAAGTATTCCGAGCACACATTTTTTTCGTAGCCAAGATGCTCTGTCACTATTTCATGTGGGAGCGATCGTGAAATTTGTGGGAAAGATTCATGTAGTGTGCATAAAGTTGCCTATAAATTTCGATATGCCGAACATTTTGTGCATTCAGAAAATGAATGACACTACGCACTTCACATTTTGCGGGATTTTCGATGGGCGCAGCCATTTTAAAAGGTTACAGAACAAAGACGCACGACCGTTCAGCAACAAAACTCGGCTCGCACTGAAGCGGGGGAAGGAGCTAACTGGCGCGCATACGATCGCGGTGGTGGGGGATCGGTGCAGGGCGTGGTGCGCAATCGTTCTTTACTTTCTGGACGCGCCTAGTATATACTTTTTTTGTGACCTAACATATAAGAGATTAAATATTTTTTTTAAATACAAAATAAAATAAGTAATTATTAGTTGTGCTATAAATTATCATCAAAACTCATCACAACCGTGTCTCTATTGGGCCAGGTAGAGAGAAAAAATCTCCATTTCATTCTATCCTGGCATACATGTTTCGCTTCTGTCACGTCCACACAACTCGTCATGCATACCCGCCTATTATAAAGGCCTTTTTTCTCTTTCATATTTTAGAATTTCATTCATTTAGTAATCCAAACTCATACGTGTTATTGAAATAATTATATGAAATCAACAAAAAAAAACATACAATTACTTTTCGTTTCCACAAAAATTTACAAAATTTATAAAAAACTTTCCAGATTTGGTACATTTTTAAGGAATTCCAAAAATGTTTCATCGCTTCATATTTCTTCATTAATTCCTTACATACGACCATGAACTATCTCAGAGTGTCTTTCTCAACACGTCAGCATATAGTTAGCATTTATCCCTTACAATAAAAAAATAACGTTAAAATGAAACGTAAATTTAAGTCATTTCTACAAAAAATTACTAAATTTCTGAAAATTTTCAAGGGAATCCAAAAACGTTTCATCTCTTTATGTTTTATTCATCTTTCTTCATTAAATCATTACACATGTCCAAAATATCTCCAAGTGCTTTTCTTCATATTTCTCAACACGTCAGCTTCAAGTTCACATTCATCGTTTCTGACAAAAATAACGTAAAAATCAAACATAAATTGGATTTATTTCTACAAAAATTGACTAAATTTTATGAAAAACATTCCAGATTTGGTAAATTTTCAAGGAAATCCAAAAATGTTTCATTAATTTATTCCGCCCAGCATGTCGATGTTTTCTGAACGTTTACATTTACAAATCCGCCCGATTTCGTAACAAAATGAAATTTCATATCCCGTAGGTCCTCCGTCAGTTGATTTTGTTTTTTGAGATAAAATGACCCAGCTTCCCATTTGGAATACACCATTCTGGTAATCTTTTGAATTGAAGCAAAATGGAATATCCATTTTATAACGGACGGTTACACTTGTTTAACATGAGTAAAGTTTCAGTGAAACCATTTCAAAATGATTTCAGGTATTTTTTTTACAATTTGTTTAAAGCTTTGTGATTTTGTGAATATGATGTTTATATCGTATTTTTATGAAAATAAATTAATTAAATAAATCATTTAATGTTTTACAACACTCCGTGTCCTAGTTGATATGTCACCTGATTTCCTTTGGATCCCAATTTTTTAAAGGATTCCAGTCCGGTTAAAAGGTTTCTTTAACATCTTTCTGGTTAGTTGGAAGCCCTTCAGATTGTATAAAACGATAGTGTAATATAATACATTTTATGATATAATACAACGTTGAATTCAATTGAAGAGCGTTTCTCTACAAAAGAGACATCATAATTATTGTACTACTAGGAGAAAAGAAATGGAAAAAGAGGAGAATCATTGTTATCATTGGATATATTTCAATTCAATAAATCATTTTCTAATCACGATTCTTAACTTCTGGGTGAATGGGGTGCATGGCCACGTAGTACCATGCTAGAGACTTCCGTACCGAAGGTCACAGGTTCAATCCCCTCGCTATACTACTCACATCGTATAACACAGGATTGTTTTCCACCAAATATTCAGAGGTAACAAAAAAAATCTAATCTTTCTAATAGTCATTTCAATTTTCGTGAGATAATTAGTTTTATATTAAAAATCACATACTATTGAATGTCAAAGTAATATGTACTATTATTTTTTATTTAAAATTTTATGTGTTGGCTACATTTTATGTATAAAATTGAAATGATTCTTGATCCATAAGATCTAAGTTAGAAGCTCATGTATATGTGGCTGTGTAAGGGTTGCGCCATACGTAATTGGACATCAAAGCCCCGTAGAGAATCATCCCCTCTAAAGGGTAGGAGAATAGGATAATAGGGCTGTAGTTCTGCGTCGGAGACTGTGCCTCTTTCCTAATTTAGTGATACATCTCGGCCATATAGGCACCGTTTCCTTATCTTGATAATACCTTGTACTATTCATTCTCTTATATTTTATTCAGAAATTGATTATGAAACTTCATTGTAAAGATTTTCGGAGGCGCTTCTGTGACACAGGATAAGATTTAACCTCATGTGGTATGAATTTATACGAGACTTACACGTAATGTAAGAATTTATAACGTTACAAGTAAGATAACATCACATATATTTTTTAAATTGTTCGTTTTGTGTTATTTAGAGGCGTTTCGGCTAAGAATCGTTGTTGTACGAAAACCAATATCGTACAAAACGTTTGATTTTGATTATTATTTACATGATTTCTAATATGTTTTAGGAAAAATCACTTGAACGTTCACAGAGCGAGTTGAATACTCCTATTTAACTTTGTAAATGCAAATATTTAAACTTCACATATGCTTAACACATATCATTCAATTCGAAACATAACATAATAAAAAGACAAAGTAAATATAGTTTTCTACTAAGTTTACCTTGAAATGCGTTCAGCCAATGAACGTCCCATTCAATATTCCTCAAAAGTTTTGTGTTTTGCAAAATCGTTTATTTAAGAGTAGAAGAAATAAAACATTGGGCAAAGACACATTCTTTAACAATTTTTAAGAAAATTATAAGTTAAAAGTCCTTACACTGGCAATAGAGCTGAGTGGCATTTGCCATTCGCAAGTAAAATTGTGTTATTTAGATTTCTTCGTTTATTTTGGACCAAATACGTATACTAATTTATAATAATAATTTTAAAAGGACCATTTACTTCGCACCGTTTAGAGAGCACATTATTCTGTACGGCGTTCTAACTTGGGATATAAAAGAATTTTAAATTCTACTTACGCATGGCATTTTAGTTTCATAAGTAGAAATCATTCTTCAAAATATTCATAGATTTTCTAAAAACTTCAGTATAAAGATATATTAAAATACTAGATAATATGTTTGCATCTTTATAATGAAATGAATGTGTTATCAAATACTTTTAGATAAGACAAGGGCGGTAATAAAATGTCGGCAAGTCTGTTTATAAAACAGTTCACATCAATGAATTAACTGTGGTAGACCAACCATTACGCTTGTTTATCCCCACGATCTAGGCAGCTTCTTCTATCTTCTGCGAAAGTATAATAAAAGAAGGTTTGGCAGTAGTTTTCCCATTTATTGGCAATTCGTTTTCCTCATTTTGTCCTATCTAATTGACACGACTGCAAAGATTTCTTATGTCCAATCGCACTCCTCGTGGGGGCGTGTAACTGATAACCCTAAGTACAGGGCAGGGGTCCCTGGTTTATTGAATCCCTCTTGTAATTAGTGTTTGATATATGTGACCTTATCGGACTCGCCTATTTAGGGGTGAAGGGTGAATGCTTGACCGCCTTCTCTAGGTAATACTAACTCCCTCCTTGAATCGTAACTTCCTAAAACGTTATTATAATGTGTTGAAGGAACTGAATCCCTTTGTATATTCACTTTCTTTCTTCTCTTTTATTTTATTTGTTGATTCAAAAAATTTAAATATATTTTTTTATTTATTATATTTATATGGTTATTTAAAAAAACTTTAGAAGGTTTTGTATTTATTCTAATATTGTTCAAAAAATAAAAAGCATTGAAAATATTTTTATTATATCTATCTGTTAAACAATGATTCGAAAAATGATAACTAACAAATTATAAGTAAAAAACGAAAGTAATAGAATATTGAAATTATTATTAAGAAAGAATAATAATTTGAAAGTAATTCAGTAACTGCCATTTAAGTATAAATTAATTAAGCAGCAAGTTATGTATATCATATCGTAATTTAAAATTTCTTTTATTACACTTTTACTGCAGATATTTTCGAATTAAATGTTTATGAAACTTGGATACAACACAAAATACAACTTTATCTATAATAAATGTTTTCGGATTAAAATCATCAAGTAACGTATCTGATGAAAAGTTCGTTTTAAAAATATTTCCGCACTTAACTAAATTTCCCAATTTTATCAAAAACCATGCTCCGATTTTTCTATAAACCTTCCATACTTGGAAAATTCAATATTTCCCGTTCTTCGTTGAAGCAACAGGACCCTAAATATAGGTCAAAGTTAATCAAAAGCTATTATTGCGTCGTTGTGATGGCTTCTTGTATTTTCCAATTCGATCTATTCTTTAGGCTTCCTTTTTTGCTTTTAATTCATATTTGCTCTTAACAATGGTAATAATACTTTTATTTGATCCTTGACAAATTATTCTTACGATTTTGAAAAACCAAAAAAATCTTATATACCATACACATACAACGTGTTTACGTTGTATAATCTAAAATGTGTTTATGTCTAAACGTATTTACTTTCATTATACAAATTGTAGCATAATTGTGTGCACTTAATTTTTTTCAATCAATTAGAAATAAAATATTGTACATACAATAAAAAATACACTACAAGAAATTTATTTCATAATGTTTATTTATCTAGAATTTAAATTTATTTATTTTATTGCGCCCTCAAAATCAGAGATTGAGCTTTAAACAACGTGTAATGACAATGTATTAATTATTTGACCAATGCAGACGAATAAAAAATACATCTTAAGATTAGCTTGTTGCTATCTCTAGGGCAAAAAGGATTGATGTATTTGTTGCATTCTTATAATATTGATTTAATAAACAAACAAATAAAATAATATTGATTAATAAACAAACAATAAAAAATACCTAAATTACTTTAAAAGTTTGATCTCAAACTGTTCAAAGTGATTACGACACCCATAGAAATTAAGTCATCCTTCTAATGAATATTTTAATTTTACTTCTTGTTACCACTAGCTTTGATGAGTTATATATACGTATACATCATTAAACAAGATATTAATTTTAATATTTTCACTCAACAGTATAAACTTTACTTGTATAATTTATCTTATGGTTGTCAAGAAAATATTAAATTCTGTCATTTACTAACTATTATATTATAGTTAACCGTGTGCTTGAGACATATTCGGTATGCAAAAGGACCAAACCCACGAGACATATTATTTGATCCCATTAGAAACATTGAATAAATATATTTTAATTGAATGTGTTAAAGTTAAAATATTAATTCAGTCAAGTGTATATTTCACAGTTTAATACATCTACAGAAAATCATCTCATACAAGACGATGCCATGTTGTGGCATTTAAAAGTATCTTGAAATTATCCTTGATATATTACAACTGTCAATTTGAAAATATTTTAATTTAGGTTCTAAAATCAATACGTACATATATGGTAACATTTAAAAAAATAGATATACAACTATCTCCTTTAGCTCCCTAAAAAATCGTTCTCTAAACACAAATATTCCGCCCGCCAACTTCAAAAAACCAAAATATTTTGTAAAAGTATTGAATTTGAAATATCACTCCAGTTTATGAACAAGTTTATTCTTGATCTCTCAGCAAACAACACCAATAATAATAAGAGTTACTCAAGTCAATAATAACCCTAAAGATGTTACACAGATGTGTCTCAAAATTTTCGGTCGAATTTGGCGTCAACCGACAGCGACGGATATTACGAAATTAACCCATTCGCATCTGAATTGTGCGATTACACTTAAGGAGGGTTTACTCTCTAAACGGCAGTATACAAATTGTACTACTTATTTTGCTGGTGTGTTATAATACTTATATACTTCTTCTTAAACTTTCTATAGACTCAAGAGTCTATTACTGCAGGATTGTCCTCCTGTGATGCTGAGCTCCAGCTATCTCTGCATCGTTTCGGGGGTCTCCCTGGTGAACGCCGTCTATCCGGCACCTCATGCAGAGCTATGTATAGAATTCTTGTGAAATTCATTCTTTGTACATGTTGGTACCAGTATCGTCGACGCTGTCGTCCCCATTTGTCCACATCTTGGACCTCACATACTTCTCGAATTGTGGTGTTCCTTACACGATCACGCAAAGTCTTCCCATCAATAGCACGTTGTTCTCATTTCCGTTGTCCTTAGCATGTATACTTAAACATAATAAATAGTTAACAAAAATCAAAAAGTTATTAATTAACGATATACATTTTCATAGGCTGGCGACCGTGGTCTAGCATTAAACTTTCACATAAAAGAAGTGGGTAACTCAGGTTCAATCCTGCCTAATTCACATCTAGATTTTTTAACTTTTAGACCATATTACTTCTGATTTAATATTTTAATGTTACTAATAAGCTTCTTGTCATATTTTCTTATAGCGCTTTTAACCGACGTAAAATAGTGGTATTAAATCTTACATAAGGCTGCAGCAAATTCAACAAGCCGATCGCCTTGGAATATTGATATATTTGCCATGGAAAGGTTTGATTTGACCTGTCTAGATTATGTGCTTGCTGTAATGGCATATTTAGTGATACGCCTGTCTTCCGACCCGAAACTTGCTGATTCTATTCCCGTTAGTATCCAGATTCATTTAAAAAGTATTCCAGACTGGTTTTCACTTAATGCCTCTTTAACATCTTTCTAATTGGTTGGAAGATTTTACCACGTGCCAATAAACCCACCAAGTATGTAACGATAATGTATGTAACGAAAGTTTAATAAAAACATTGCAACGGTTTGTATACAATAAATCAATACATACACGAGCGCCTTTCATCTACAATCTCAATGAATTGTGATGAATTTCATGTCTTCAATTTTTGTAGTATAGTCACAAACTAACGGATGCATAACGAAAACAATGTTAAATATCAAAATTATTCAATCCTCACTCTTTTTGTCAATTTTCATTAAAAACTAAAAAGGGAAAAATTTCGGGTACATACACCTGATAGATTTATTCTTTTATACCAGGGGTAGCCAACTTGTATGTTGTCGCGATCGACTTAAATAAACAGTCGCGATCTACCTATCAAATTCGCGAGATTTGACACATTAACACATAACGCACATTTTAAAATGATAAACTAACAACTAAAAGTATATTTATAAGTATGAGCGGCATTTACTTAGTAAAAAATATTAAGGAAAAGAAAACATATTTTGGAGTAGACATATCTACATATCAAAAAAAGGATAGCTAAATTACTGTCTTGACAAGTGCATGCGCGTAATGAGATTCGCTATATTGTATGTTAGGAGGATGGCTGCGATCGACATATTGGCCATCCCTGCTTTATAGTATTTTTTCCATTAGTGAAGTTATCATTTAAAAATCCTTAAAAATAGTACATAAATTACATACTATTGGAATATAAGTTGTAGAAATAAGTTCGTGCTTTTGGAAATACGAGCATTATACTTAACTTTTTACTGAGTTAATTTTAATAAGAAGAATATATTTTTTTTCTTAAATGATTTATGTTTCGGCGGAATAGGAAGCAAATAGGTTAAACGCGTTTCATGTGTATATTAATGTATTAATCATCCCGTGCGCTACTCCACAAAAGCCTGGAAAGGCCCAAGTTACAAAGCGATCCATATATTTAAGCCACTGGCAACGTGAATAACCTAACTGTGGTCTAGGTGAATCTTATAATTTGGTATCACATTGTGAGCGGTGTTTCGGTACATTTACAAATACCGCAGACCGGGATGTATACTCATACAAAAATATTAAATACAACACATTAAATTGTTTTTTTATTAAATAAAAATACGCATTAAATTGTAATTTATTTTTATCAAACACTGTTTATTCCACTTTTTTTAAAAAGTGGAATAAACCATGTTTGATAAAAATAAATTACAATGTCTTTAAACCTCCACAACGTTAATGCCTTAACTATAAACAACATATTAAATTGTATCTGGTTTGGTTGTATACAGTAAAATCTCGCGGGTTCTGGTTATGAAGTAATGCTCTTCCGACCATCCAGAAAGGTGTTTAACACATGCTTTACTGTGCTAAAAAAATTCCGCCCCCCACGGTGCTGGACGCTAAGCGTCCAGTGAAAAATGTGTATTTTTAATTAAAATTATGCAAAATCTGCTAGGTTATTTTTTGTAATTAGCTATAAAAATCCTTTTATCATGTATTAAAACGTCGAATAATCAAATAAAATATAAGTCTTGGACACTCGCTATCCATCACAGGGTGGCAAGTGTTAAGAGTCCTGAAGTGAAAATCAGATTGGAGCGCTTTTTAAAACAATTCAGTACCAGTGGAAGTTGAATTTGCAGCCCCCGAGTAAAAAAAACGGCCACTTCGTCAATCAGGCCACGGAGGTTGTTTATATAAGGTATTGCTTTTCAGATATATTTATTTTCTAAAATATTGAGAAAAAAAAATCTTACAAAGTTTTAAATTTACTAAATTAAAATATATTTGAATATTTAACAACAAATTACATTGTTATTCCTTAAATCACATGAATCCCCGCTGTACGAGTTTCTACCTGCAATCCCGAAGCTCTCTTCAAGCGGAATAAGGGCCTCAGGACTGGAAATAGAAACACGTGTAGCGGGAATTAATTAACTTAGTGTAATAACAAAGTAATGTATTGTAAACTATTCTAATATGGAATTTCAAGCCAAATCCGTTATAAAATATATTTGTTTGATTGCGCCATAAAAATTAGAGAGCGACTCTTAAAATAAGAAAATATTTGTTACGTGCAAAAATAAAATTAAAAACGAACGGATTGTATTGTATTATTGTATGACACGTTTGTTGTATACAATACAATCTGGTGGACTAATTGCTATACGGCTATCTTTTCTAACCAACCAAAAATATGTTAAACATGCTTTAAGTGACATCCAGACAAGAATCTTAAAAAAAAAAATCTTGTGTACAGTGGGACTCAAATCCACAACCTTCGGACAAGAAGTCAGACCACAGAGATCTTTAGATGACAGTGTAAAAAATGTAATATACGTTAAAAATCTTTTCAGTCATGGTTGTTATTGTTACTCTAGAACAAATTAATCGAAACATTTAAAAGGAAAAAAAATAACCATTGAAAAAGCTACATATCATATCAGTTTCAATATCTCTGAGTGGCTATGTGATTTTACTGCAAGTGAGCATTCTCTCTTTGTGATTTTACTCCAAGTGAGCATTCTCTCTTTGCATATGTATTGTTACGAATCCCCACCAAATGAAGCAGTGTCCATTCTCTTTTACAAACATTTGTGACTGTCAGATCATATCAGCAGCCCATGCGACTGTTTCCATCTGATGACGACGCGTGCCCCCCACTAATTGAATCGCCTGGTTGGGAACGATAGCTGGACCCTACACTACTACGAGGGATGCTGAAGTCCGCTTTGATTTCTTTCAAGTGCTACGCAAAGCTTGCATTGAACTCGAATGGAATGAAATGTAATTAGGGCTTCATTTGTTGTGTAACTGAGGGAGGGTCGGTGAATTGACCTGCTGAACGTGGAGATGCAGTATTATACGAGTATACGATTTTCAAGTTTCACATGGTAATAACTATGTAAATATTTGAATTGCAAATGGTTTAAGAATACCTATGATTATGGATTATGAATTTTTTATACATTTTTCAAAAATACTGTTTTGTGGCTGTGTTGATCTTTCATTACGACATGATGACCTCCTTAGCCTATACGATAAGATACTTGACTTACACTCGTTTGTATCGGGTTCGATTCCCAATGTTACCTAGAAAGAACTTAAAAAATAGGATACCAGTCTAGTAGAAGAGTTCGTCAGAAAACAATAATCGAACGCATCGAGCGCATGTGCAAATGTTATTGTATCTTCACGTGTGGTAGTTTTACCAACACGTACAATGACGAAACGCGAGTTCCGTGCCTACTCCAGTAGTTCTAAACCCGAAAGCTCGATTACAAGGACGGATGACAATAATGTATTCCAACTACGTTATTCAACATGCTCCAAACACCAGCTCGGAGATGCTCAAATGTACTTACTATATGAAAGAAATAAAAAGCTTCTTTGACTTCTCTCAAATAAACCATGTGATCAACAACTAAATCCAAAAACATTTACAAATAAAACACAACCTAGAGGCTTTATTGCCATACAGTGGTCTCTTCGTAAGATAAATAACTATACGATACATGAAGTTAAAACCAAATTGAATGCATTTTTAAATAATATCTGATCCCAATGGGTATCGATTCCGCAACTAGCGGGCATTTGATCAATAAGAATTAAAATAGGCTTTTGTCGACATTTTAAGGGAAAATTTCTTCTAAAATTTCCTCTACCTTTACCCTTTACAAATATGCACGTAGAAGGGCTATCAGTCAAGGCCCTTAATGGATTTTAGCTCTAAAAATAATGTTTTCATACAACGCAACGCTCTTATGTTTTCACCCATTTAATTTTTTTATCGTCACGCCCTATTTTTACACAACTATTCATTTAATTTAATGGGATCGCTCTTAATTGGTGTGTATTTTAAGCTCATATACCTATTTGCATTTACTTTTCAGACAGGGCTCAGCATGCAACATTGCGTGCTGCCTGCTGGATCCTCAAGCCGACATCGTTGTCATCAAATCCGTGCAAATCATGAATAATGCCAAATGTAATGTTTTTTGAGTTCCAATTTTAATTATTTGACCTGGAAACAACGAGGATTAAAATATATTACGAAATTTGATTTAATTCCAATTAGCAGTCTTTTGTAGTACTTGATACATTTAATTTACAGATATATTCTTTTCAGATGTTTAAAGAAAGTCAAGTCAAAGTGTGAATAATAGAGCATTGTGCACGATGAGATGTATGAACGTGGAGGAGGTGGAAGTTATAGAGTACTTAATGTAATATATAGCAACTGCACTATATCCAAATTGCTAAAATTAGAGTACATAATGGTATAGGGAAAGAAAAGTTGGACTTAGCAGAAGAAAAATAAATGTAAGATTAAGGGGGTGTTCTAGTCTAGAAATTTGAATTCTTTTTGCATATTTTTAAAGTTTAGATTTTTTAAAATATGTTCTCAAAAGGAAATTTTAAGACTCTCAATATTTACGAAGTTATAGCTATAAATAAGGCAGCAATTACGCCGCACCGGTATGACTCGGACAATAATCTCAAAACTTTTAACGTGTTTTTCTCGAAATTACTTTTTTCGACCTGGTCGACATAAAATCTCAAGTTCAATTCAACCGATTGCATTTAAATTTAATACAAAACTTTAAAAAATATTTTTATATCGTTCCTACCTTGGAATATTCAAAACTATATTTTTTACTATTTTAAAAAATTCAAATATTTGACAAAAAAAGGGTCAAAAAATATAATTTTTTTGCAGACAGTCGCCATTTTACGTTTTTTTTTTCTCTTTTTGATACCAACTATAACGACATTATTTTTTAATAAGAAACTGTGTATGATTTTTTTTTCAAATCTACGAAAGGGCTTCAATCATGTCGACCAGCTCATCCCCTTTTTTACGACAAGATATAATATAACAGTTGATAACATCTTAAATTAAAAAAAAATCTTCAAAAATGTTTTTATACATTCTCAAATTGTCAATCAACAAACTGTAAAAAATGCATCCGAAAAATGTTTTTCGTTTTTTTTTATTAAGTCTGAAAAAACTCCCGAAATTCACGCCTATGAATTAGAATACCACCTTAATGCTGTGGAGATGAGAGTATTAAGGAAAATTTGTGGCGAGTCGATGTATGAAAGAAGGCGAAGTGAAGACACCAAAAATGAATTCATTGAGGAAATGGATGTTTAAAGTAAGTTGAAGTAAGGATAATTAAGATGATTTGGATATGTGGAGAGAATGACTAACGAAAGAATTACTAAACGAGGAAACCGTTCAGAAACGCAAGGTATGTTTGTAAGAGTTAGGATACAGGACTGGATCAAATGGACCAGATTTTGAAAGAATGTAATTGAGTAGTATGAATAATATAATATTTTAGGCGAAAGTTGTGTGTTTGGATAAAAAAAGTTTAGTTATCTATTCCCTCTGCCTACCTGACAAGAAACACAGCGTGATAACATACTGTGTAATGTAAAAAATATATTGTATATTGTTATTTTGTAAGTAATTTGCTAGACATTTAAAAAAAAATATGCACAAAGTACCCTTGTTTTCCCAAAGTGTAACTGTAAATATGCCATATTTAATTTTATTATGATTTGACACTTGGTTGTAAAATTTACAAATGGCGAGTTTATTCCCGTGTGACAATATTTCCAACTAACTGGACAAGAGTTACACAGATTAGAGCTAATTGCTTGGTGAGAGTTTCAAACATTATTTCTTCTGATACACAAAAAAAAAATAGAATATACTCGTACTTCACGTATAAAAATCTAATTAAAAAAAATGGTTACACAAACGACTTCATAATGTAACCAACTTTAAATTAGAAAGGCGTACTTGGCAGTAAATAAGCTTTATCATTATTACTACACAAACTTTAAAAAAATATTTTTAGCTTTCTATTTAAACCATTTAGATGCTTGTATCAACTCAGAATAAATAGTTATATGTGGGATTTGAACAATTGATCCGAAACTCTATGGATTAACCGTACAATGTTATGCTATCGATCAACTATGAATCTTCTCCCTGGCTCCATCCCAACTCATTGTCTGCGAAGACTGTTGGGGTCAGCTCTCCTCGTCCTCAGGTTGTATGCTCTTCTGTCCCGGACTACGTTCCCCAGGCCGTGCCTCTGCATCAGGTTATCTTTTTGCACCACCCATGAATTCTTTGGCCTCCCTCTGGTTGTTATTCGAGGAAGATCCATGGAGATGGCCTGGTTCACAATGTGATCGAGTGCTCTGCGTCCAACGTACCCATACCATCTCAATCGCCTCTCCTCTATCTTGCTGTTGATGTCTGTAACACCCAGGCTTCCACGAATGCGTGAGCTTCTTATTTTGTCTCTTAGGGACACACCTGCTGACCATCTTAGCATGCGCATTTCAGCGGTTTCTAGATGTCTAGAGTAAGAGTTATTATCGATCAACTATGAATATTGAAATATATAAATTCAAATTAGTATTTTGGCAAAACAATGAAAATATTGAACTTGAAAATACTTCTTCTACCTTCGAATTCGTCGTGAATAACGTTCGCAGCTGTCTGTCTCCAAGGCAGATCTACGAAAAGATGGAACGATTTGTTATATGTTATTTAACTATTCGAACGAAAGTTTCCTTGGAAAAATATATGGACAAGATGATCTGAAAACACGTTAATGTGCTTTTAAAAATGGATATTAAGTACATGCATAACATACCATCACATCGTTTCCCTGTTGAAGAGGGCAAGACTTTTATATTGCGATATAAAAGTCTTGCCCTCTTCGACAGGGAAACGAAACTTTGGCCTCCTCTGCATTCAAACATCTCATAAAACTATTGCAATTTTTCTGACTTTACATTTCATTCTTCCAAAATATTAACTTGATTCAATCAGTGTTTCTTTGGTCTTCGTCTTCATTCATTCTATATATCTACACCATCTCAGAGTCCTTGTCATCATCTGACTTAACCTTTCTCTTTCTGTGCTAAAAAATCCGCGCGTTCCGGTGCTGTGTATTCAATACACATGTAAAAATAAGCGATTTAAAATAGGAAAAATAAGAATATTCATAGCCAATCGCTTAAATTAATAAAATTTGAAGTCAAATGTGATAATAATTGAAATTTAATTACTGAAAACATGAAAAAAAACATCGGCCGACGTTCACAAAACGGACAATGCGACCACCTCAAATGGCTGCCCGAAAGCTACGGAAGCGAGAGATTCTATTTCTTGCGTTCCCATATACCCAAGTAGAGTGAGAGTGAGACGTGAATAGCGTCACTTCCTCACCCATAGCGGTTTTTAGAATGAATATACCTACGTCACACACTGGCACACGTTTGACTGTATTGGAGAATTTATTCCCGATTTTCACAAAATATATCTGATGTGGCCGATACGTGCTAATTATTATTAATATTATTATTTTTTTCATTCAATGCGTAAATGTACTACGGAGGAATACCTAAAATCTGAACCGAGTATTTATTATATTTATAGAGATATTAAAGTTTTTAGAAGCAATGCGTACTAGTTACACATTAGAGGGAAGGAAGGGTTAATAATATACCAGCCTAAAATTTGCATTTATCCCTTATCACTAAATATCAAGGATTTCATAAAAAAAACTATGAACGATAAAAATATAAATAACAGTTTATGGTATGTAGGTAAATAATGTGAACAATTCCATATATTATTACTCAGATATTTCAGTATTATTCGATAACGTTTCATATGAGTATTTTTATAAATTTATACAGCAAAATGTATGAAATTAAGTGCTTAAAAATACTCGATATATTCACAAATGCTGCAATTCGAGCTAATTTATTGCACCGGATTGGTTCACAAAGACCATTATTTCCGAAACAAGTATGTTCAAAAAAAGAAGAAAAAGCTTGAATTAACCTCAATATGCTAATGCAGGAACATGCATGCAACTTAAGCTTACGTGAATAAAATTGTAGGATTCGAATCGCAGTAATTATAATTATAGTTATTATTAACTTCGCGAGGAAAATGTACATTTCTAGGGTTGCACTTTTAAGTCAGGAGGTCAGACCAAAGATTTATTGAATTTTTACGTAACCTTTATAATTTCATTGCTCACGATAATAAGGAGTAATTTGAAAATATTAAGTTACCCAATATTTATTATGGTTTGTGCACAGTACTACAGAACTCGTTTGGAAAAGTTATCAATATTTATTTGATTCACTTTGAAAAAGATTTCACTAAATTATCTGAAAATGAAAAATGTTAAAAATTCTTTATAATTGCTTTTAAGCTCTTATTGTAACAAACATAAAAAAAAAAACAAAAAAAATCTTGATAGACTGTAAAGTTTTGACTCCTCCCAAAAGGTAGCACTGACATCGTTATTAACATATCAGAATATTTTATTTAGTTTACATTATTTATTCAAACTAAGGAAGATTTCATAGTAATTTCAATTCATATTGATACGAAATCTTAACTGAGTTGAACAATAGAAGAATTTTTGCTACAATACAGCAATAGATTTATCCCAGAAATATTGACATAAATGAAGGATAATTGCAGAAAACACCATAAAATTAGCAGCTATACATTACAAGTGAAAAAAAAACGTTTGTAAAAATCTTTGTTTAGAATTTTAATTAAAAAAAAGTAGTATTAACATTTAATAGAATAATGTATATTATCGGTATAAGATGCACTTCAAAATAAAAGAAATTATTGAATAGATGTATAACGAAATAAACTAAACCCTTTTTTTACTACTACAAACCCTTAATTGATTGTAAATACAAAGACAGCAATCCTTATACATTCAAACGTAAAGAAATCCATTTGAATTATTCAAGCGGCATAAAAAACCGTAAAACAGCAAACAAACTGTATTTGGCTTATCTCAAAAACGACAAATGAGTAGTTCCACCCAGCGAAAGGTTGCGATACTAGTAATTTATTCAATTCCATTCCAACTTGCGGAATGAAGTTGAATCGTTATTTTACTTTTTTTTTCATGCCAATATGTGAGCGTTTTTATTATTTGCCTTCATTGGAGACACGCAATCTTAAACTTGCATGCGCAAGTGGGTAGACTCGAAGATTTAAATGCGTCACTAAAGTAAAATGTAAGAATGGAAAGGTACAATACTTGGGAAACACTCAACTTTAAACAGGATCGGCTCTATTTTACTATTCAATATAACAAAGTGTATTGCATAATATTTATTGTTAAGCCATTTACATTGTAGATGTTTAAATACATTGTAATTAATTTTATCAAACACTTTATTCCACTTTATGTGACATAAACAGTGTTGGACAAAACCAATTAGTGTATTGTATTATTTCACAATTCAGTCAAAGGTTTATTCTTTACTTGCAAGAAGTCAATATACACAATACCATGTATCACTTTTTCAAAATTCATGTGATATTTTTGACTGACGATTTGAATCAAATTCTTCTTCTTATATCAATTGCACTAAGTTATTTCCACCTAGAATTCTTCCAACTAGAAAACACTGGGTGTTTCACCAATCCAGTCCTCTTCACTGCAAAACACCAGGCTCGTTGGGTATTTCAGCAAGTGTCGAATGGAATGCTCCTCACCGTAGATACGAATACAAAGATAATCTATCACACGGCACTCTCAATTTTGAAATATTCCCCTTAATTCTTTTTATTCATACATGAAGCTTGTTCATAGACTTTTATCAAATAATAAATGAAATACACAATAATATAAATAAGTGACTTGTATGTTTCACTTTTTTAAAGCATGTTTGTATTAATAATAGATCGAAACAAGATGGGTGTCTGTCTTAGTTTTTCATGTATATTTAGTTGACAATCATTTAGTCAAATCATGCAACATTAATATTGTGTCAATAAATCAAATGTGTGCTTACATATTGCTACATCTTAATTAACTATCGATGACATAAATTTCATTCACTAAAATTTGTACGCAAATCTGTACGCAAATATATGTAAATCGTACGATTATTACTTTTTTGTAAATACAAGAAATAAGTTTAATTTAAATTATTAGTGCAACTAAATGAAACGAAAAACAAGGTTTATTCAAGTGTATTTAATTAAGTGAAAAGAAAAACAAGGTTTATTCAAGTGTATTTAATTAAGTGAAAAGAAAAACAAGGTTTATTCAAGTGTATTTAATTAAGGAATTTCTCTTCTCAACTAGATTAAATGTCTATTGATATCAGCGAACAATTATCATTAACTGGGTTAAACATAGTTATAAAAACGTATTGATAAAAAAAATATATATCTCTTAATTTGATTAGAATTATGCATTTCTCTAGACGTTCAAATATGTATCTTACTTAAAACTGACAGCTAATGGCAGTTAACATTTAAATCTGTAAATGGCTCTTCAATTTTAACTCCATACCAGGCGCCACATGCCACTGACCGGCCCAGTTCAGCGAGGAAGTCTATAAGATTTGGCACGTGAAGATATACGTGCATGACACCGTAAAACTTGTCATGAAACCCCCACTTAATGCCGGCTGCCCTATATGTAGGACGTTCGGGTGAAACATACAGTTATTTTTAATTTCTTACTATATTTATTCTTGATCAATTATAAAATGTGGTTTTTACTTGTCGTTGTTCTCGATTATCTTTAAAGTTGTTTTGTATTTCTCAAATTCATATCATCAGGAAAAAAAATCCTAACTTACTTAATTTTGAACGTGCCAAATGTATATTTTTATGAAAAGTAACAGTTTAGCGGATTTTCCGGTCATTATTTACCCAAATTTTTAAAATGGTGTTTAGGTATACCAAACCAAGGTTTTTATTGAGATTAAACATCGTTCTACAATATGATACGATTCTTGAGGTATTAAATATATCGAAAATCACAATCAATCAATATTTGGTCCAGTTTTGCGTTTAAATTTGACATAAAATAGTAAATTATATACAAGACAAACAATGCATTAGACAAAATAAAAATAAATAAATATGGACATTTCGAAATTCTCTATTTCAGTCACGTGAAGTGTAAAATGTATTCTGATAATTTGCAAAGCGGTAACAGAGGATTGTGGTCGAATATTGATCAATAAAACATCTTCATCCAAATGGAGCAAACTCTCCCCGTGCGGGTTTGCTCAGAGTTGGCAGATATTTGGCCGTCGTTAGCCGATTTGGCTGCGCGATATGAATGAGTGAGTACATAATTGGCGGAAGGCGGCATCAATTTGACTGTGCCACTCTGAAACGTGGCCAATTCCACTGAATACTCCTTTCAACTATTACAATTTACAACTGAGGAGGATGTTTGAATAGATCTCTGATGTAACCTCAATTCTAAATCCTCTATTAACTTGTAGTCCACGTTTTGACTTCCTTCTTGCATTTTTTTACTAGCGTGCATAATTTTTTCTTGTTCTCATTTTTTAGTATTCACGTTTCTTTATGCATTTTTGCTAATCTTCAGATTTTCTTAGTGCTCAGGCAATTATCGTCACAAAAGATAAGACAATTTTTGTATTTTTTGTTTAAATTACGGTAGACTTTCGATAATCTGAGGTCACGTTAATTGGGCCATTAAAAAAATCCGATTTTTTATAACATTTAGAAATATTATTTAAAATGTTAAAAAAAATTCCGATTTCTTTACTGTCCAGGCTAATGCGACACCAGATAATCGAAAGCGTATGCTTAAGACTATTATATTTAATCCTGTCTGTTTTAAAAATGTATTAATAAAACATGTTAACTTTTAAGTATTTTTCGTAATTTAGGTACTGCTTTATTAAATTCAACTTATTTTGACCATCACTAAAAATGTAATATCCAATTAACCAAAACAAAAATTAAAAACACTAAACTCAACATAAATAGGGAAACGTAGGTACATGATTTTCTTCCATTTTTAAAGCTCTTATTTTTTTAATCGGTTCCAAAGTTATCTAAAACTACGAATGATTTTTAGAAAGAAAACTTATAGAAAACTTTAGAAAACTCATTATGTATTATATTATTGCTTGTGAATTGAAATTAAAATTAAGATTTCATTTTTTTATTTATGATATTTTGGTTCTTAACTTGGCAATAGTAATTATATACTATACAATATAACATATACTTAATATATTTAAAAACTCATGTTTTGAATATCTTATAATAAATAAAATGATACAATTAAGCTTATAAAATTCATTGATTTAATAATTAATAAAATGGGATATAAAGATTCAAATCACGTTCGAGGTCAATAACGAAACAAAAAACGTAGTCTTTGTATGTTACTTATAGATATAATATAATATCTGCGTTATGAAAAACTTAAATACCCAAGTTTTTATTCTTGACCCGTGACCCTTTATTATGTGTTTCTTCGCCTGTTTCGCCTTATGTGAAAAAGTGACATCATCTCTCAAATTCATAAACCCATCATTTATAATTTTGACATTTTATTGCAATAGTCTCCCATCTGAATAGGTGAAACCCACGTAAATATGTCTTAAAAATATATATATTTTCACCTAGCAATAAATCTTAAAATCTTAATTATAACGAAACGGCTTCAACAAATAGTCTTGCTTACATTTATTTTATTTGTTTTGAAAAATTACTAATTCTTCGTAAAAATCTTCTTTGATATTTTAATTTATTTGTAAAATACATTGAATTCAATTTATATGTTTTGATCTCCGAATTCTTCGGAGTTTTTATAATAATATCCTTTAGTGATTGGGAAAATAAATGGTTGAGGTCTTGTATGCTGTTTTAACTCATTTGACTATTTAAAAACGTTAGTTCATATTTAAAGCAACTGTCTAGTATTTCTACATTTATGCTACGTTCCTCTTAACTGATTTTTACATATAATATTATTCATACAATCACGCCATTTCCCTATCGGAGTAGACAGAAAGAATAGAGAGCAAGACTTTCCCAACTCGACACACATCCTTACCCTCTTTTACATCCATATATCTTCTCATCTAACTTCTACCATTTCTCTGACTTTCTACATTTCCTCTTTTCAAAATATCATTTACTCGATCCAACAATACTTTCATTGGTTTTCTCTCAGATGTCTTTCACTACCATTTGCACTGTATATCATGTTTTGTTAGTCTTTCTTCATTCATTTGTTTCACATGCCCAAGCCATCTCAGCATGCTCTTCTTCATCTTACTTATCATACAATATAAGCATTAAGTTCACATTCATATCTAGCCACTTAATTACGTATTCTGACATACATTGTCACTTCATGTATCTTCTCAATGCAAACATTTCTACAGCAATTATTCGGCTCATCTGTCTTTTTCTACGTCCACGATTCGCTCCCATATTTATTACCGGACTTCGATACTATTCAGTTCGAGTATATATGTTTTAATGTCCTATTGACTATGTTTCATATCGCTACACGCCGATCGATATCCCTCTTAACTATTCCACCATCTAAAAAAATACAAACCAAATAATATAATTTTTCAACTTGCTCCAATCTTTCATTATTCATCGAAATGTCGCATTTACTTTTCAATCCCCATTTCTTTAGACTTTGCAACATTTATTCTCAGATCTTTCTCTTTGCATCTTTCATACAACGTACATATTAAACTCTCCAATTCCCCTTCACTATCCGCAAAGACTACACATAATATTATATACTCGTACGTATTTTTTTTAAATTTTATAGTTGTTCGAAACGTTATTTATTTGATTTCGCGACACATCAGTGTCTTTTATGTGACACAACATGAATCATTAACACACAAAACAAGGTAACTTAAATAGTGGTTAGTAAAGTAATTTCCTATTTTTAGGTTAAATTCAAAGGCAGAATTGCACTAAATACTCGTGGACAGTGGTTTTCAATATACTCAGTATCAAAACCTTGATTTGGTAGTCTTCAGTCATTGAGCCTTCTAGAGCGGATACAAACTTTGAGTGTTATACCACCATAACGGAATTTTGAAACTTTATTTGACTTACACAATCGCTTACTACATCGTCGCTATACACTGTACACATCGTGTTTTTTTTTGTTTGTATCGCATTTTTCTTTACAACATTAAAAAAGCATCAAATACCGAAAAAAAAACACCTCCTTTTTTCTGTCTTCAAAATGACTCCGAAAAACGACTGACGCAATTTGGGTCGATAATGACCGAAAATGCGCTCAACTTTTACTTTTCATAACAATAAATGATTACATTTAACACATTTGGAATGAAGTTAGCAACGAAAGTTTTATACTTACGATACCGGTCGAGAAATAAAAAAACTGTTTCCTGATCAACACGATGCATAAAATTAGTCAAATAATTAAATTAAATTTATCTTTAAAAAAAATCCTAAGATTCAATAAAAACTTAAATAATAGTAAAAAAAAGGTAAACGAGTATTAAAAATAGAATTGTGAGAGATAAAGTCGACTTCATCTGTAAAGAAGAATATAAAGTGATACAAAGAAAATTGTTTTCGAGATAAACACAGAACAGCAATATATTAACCATTTTAATGAAAAAGTTATTGTTTGAATTAATTTTATATTTATATCATAATACATGTATATTTATTTTCATGTATATTATGTATTACAAAATAATACCAACATGTATCCAAGAAGACTAACGTTACACCGGAAAACATGTTGTAATAAAATCAAAATGAATTTTGATTATACTACCTGTAATGATGATGTCAAGTTTATTAATTTTTCACATATACATAAAAAATACGACAGTATGATACAGAGTGTTGCAAAAAATTTATGCACAATTTTAATAATTATAAAGTCTGTATTTATTAGCATACAGTTCCCTTTCAACGTTCACAATAAACTAAATAAATGTATTTTTTTTATACTTAGCGCCTTTTTTCAAACTGATGATCATTCTGATTTAGACATTGCTGACAACGGAATCACAAACATCGAGAATCATTTAATTTGTTGTTTGGGCACATTCTGTTTTAATAACTACTCGTAATTTATCAATGATTTCAGTTTTTTAAACATAAACTTTGTTCTTAAGAAATCCCCAAAGGAAAAAGTCTACTACCGCGTTTTCGTACTTCCAGTAGCACTTTAAAACAAACTTTCTTTGTTTAAAACTTAGTCTGGTTTCAGCCATTATTTCTCAACGGATAAATCTAAAACAAAAAAAAAAATCAGCAAGTTACAAGCTATTAAAGTGTGTATACATTTTTTTGCGACACCCTATATTAATACAGTTGATTTTTCAGAATAAGCATACAAGAATAAATATGTAGCACATGATTTATTAAAATAAGATCAAGACGAGCATACTGAGGTAGTCTGAACATGTCGAACGAATGAATGAAGAAAAACTAGTAAAATATCATAAATATACAAATGAAAATGTTAGTAGAAAACCAGATAGAGAAAGACCTTTATAAATAAAGTTGAAATGTCAAAAAAATCGTAGGAGTTGTATGACAAGATGCATGGATGCAGATGAGGCGAAAGATGTGTACTCGTATCGCGATACGAAAGTCTGACGCTCTTTCCTCTTTGCCTACCCTAACAGGGAAACGGCTTGTTGGTATGCATTCATTTTTGTTTTCTCAAATACTTCAAAACAAGTGAAATATGAAACGAAGGCTTTTGCATTTGCACGGGATAAATAGTGAATTAGTTGGAAAATAAAAATTTAATTATTAACGGAGATAGTGAATTTTGAATGTTATATAATACAAACAAATTTAATTGAACACATAACAGCCAGTGTATTAGTTGCTCATTAAAGTAAATATATTTCCCCATTAAATACTCTTTGCATAATCTTACAGAGAACATTAATTTGCTTTTTGTCAAACAACACCTAGCTATTTGTAAACAAAAACACCTTTATTAAGATTCCTTGTCACTCCCTTAACAAAGACAGCTGCATAAACACTTGAATATTTAATCGCGAATAGTGTTTCCTTATTTGGCTTTGTGTAAACAGAGTTCGTCTGATACCTGGAGCTGGTTTTATGGTTGAAGAAACTGACATTTTCTTAGTAATTCCATTATCTCTTAACTAGCTGATGGGGACCGGAACTAGGATGATAATTGCATTCTATTTTTAATTATTGATAATAAAAAAAAAACAAAATAAATCAATCATAAGTAAAAATTAACAAATCCAAAAAATTATCGTTTTTTTTTTTTCATTCGACATTGTACTTTGTGATGAAAATATTGAAGTAATCCAAAAATAACTGGAAAGCAGGCAGGAAAAATAAGCAGAATCAATACTGAACATATGCTAGGCACACCAGATACGGACATTACAAGGAACAAACTCCAATCCGAAAACCAATTAAGAACATATTTATTCAAATACAAAATATCGTAAAAAACAATAAAAATTACCTGAAGAACGAACGGAGAGAAATTAATGACGAGGGTATGTGTAATAGGTTACCAATAAAGCTTAAGAGCAAGATCTACTAGACAGTGACCAGGTTTGCAATACTACATTGGGCCGAGTGTTTGCTTCTAAAGAAAAAAAGAACAATTGCATCATGTCGCGAAGATGGGTATGCCACGGTGGTCACTGGGAATGACTAGAGGGAATGAGATCTGATTTGAACGAGTTCGTTGAACAATTAAAGTGGCTCCAATATTAAATAAACCCGGAAAGCACAAGTACGTTGGTATGGATGAATACGTGCATTAGTGGGATGAAGAGTCTACGCTAAAGATAGCCACAAATTGAGAACTCCCAAATAGATTCAGAGGGATATCCAAGAAGCGCCTATATAAGAAAGTGAAGGAGGACATGATGAGACTCAGGTTATCCCCGAGTGATTGGCGAAATCGAAAGAGATGGTGGGAAAGTCCAAACAACCGACCCCAAATGGGTAGAATATGGCAGGAGAAAATAATTTTTTTTTCAGATGTGCCATTACTCACTTATTGGCAATATAAAAATTGCTTTTAACATTTTATAGTATATATTTTTTATATTTATATGTTTACTTAAAGGATACAACTGTTAAAAATATATATTACTCAAATATGTGCAAAAATATAAAGCCGGTTAAAGGGATATTTCATGATTAAATGGCGACTTAATTTTTTTTGTTCCATATACATGGTATGTCCTTACAAATTGGTTAGATATTTATTTTTAGATCTCAGAATAGATAAATTATATGTTGGGTCCTTTTTGCATATTTATGTCCATATATAAAGAATCAAATGTGAGTAGAAGGCGTGGTTGAGGAAGACCAAGGAATGTATGGCTGGATCAAGTGTATGATGTTTTGAAAGAAAGATAAATCAAGCTCAATCCTTTATGCCCACATCAATAGGGATACGGCATAATGGTGTATGACGGCATGATGCTTTAGTTCTCAAAATGTATGAGCATAACTTATTTTCTACTATCGGCCACTAGTCATTTGGTATCATGTAAACGAATTAAAGATTTTTCATTATACTTGAAATGACTTGCAAAGTTCTCCAAATACAATAAATCCGATAAATTATAATGAAATTAACGTATTTATTAAATTTGATCTAACTTTGTTGTTCTGTTAAATCAATCAAATAAATTTTCCAAAGTCATGAAAAAATCATACAATTAATTTGTTGATAGTTTTTCAATGGCTCACAAAAATACTACATGAAGAATGTGACTTCTCGATAGATTTTTTAAGTACGTATTATTCGTCGTTTTCTTTTCACGAAATTTCAAATTATTTATTACCTCGCACCCCGCTTACAGAGAGAGAATATGTAACTATTTTTTTTACCTTACGAGGGTTAAATAATATTTTATATTCATTAAGAACACATTTTAAAACATTTGAAATGTAGACTTAATTTAAAAGCTTCATTTAAAATACGACCTCCGTGGCCTAGTAAGTAAGACGCTTGTCTTCTAACCCGGAGGTTGTGGGTTCGATTCCTCATGGAACCCAGATTTTTTTACAAAAGATTTCAGTCTGGTTTTCACTTAAGGCCCGTTCAACTTTTTTTGTTGGTTGAGAGATATTGCCACATGACAATAAGCCCACCAGGCTGTACTGTATATACAATGAAAGTGTAATACAATTCGACGCATGAGGAAAAAATAATTAAATCTGATTTGAATTGATCACCCACGCGCACTACGAAAACTATACAAAAAATAGAGTCGGACCTGTCTTTTGGTACATCTTACTATTTGTTTTATAATTAAAACCCTTAAGAGAATTTCTGTATACTTGTACTAACAATTGATTCTCTTGAACTCGTGAATCTTATCAAATGTAAATAAATTGTATGTACAATGAATATTTATACGAGTATATGCTCGTATTATATACTCGTATGTATACGAGTATATAGTAAAAGTTCTTTAGTGTGGCTTTTCACAATTTAATATTGCATGGCAAATCATAAGAAATTGAAATGTCACATTCATAATTTTAATAATATATGTATACTTTAACTTTTAAATACGAAAAAAACCTGTTGTAAAAAATTCTCGTTTTGAATGTTATAGATTTTCTTAAAGGTGTTTCTAAACTTTATTGTTTGTCTCGTTAAAAAAACTGTCGTCGACAAAATCAAACGTTTTTCTGTGGTTTTAATAAAAAATAAATATTTTATATATTAATTGCGAAAACATTTAAATATTGACAAATTTATTTGAAAGATTATAGTATATACACGTGTCATGAATAACTAGATTAGATTTTTGTTAATTATGAAATTTTTTATTGTTTTTGCATAGTTTTCGATTAATATATGTAACTTGATATACAATAAATACATCTAAAATTCAATGTCAAGAAAATGTTAAAGAATAAGCAATGCCAAGAAAATGCTAGAGAATAGAGAATAAGCGATGTTAAGAAAATGTTAGAGAATATCGTAAAGACCCAGTAATAAATATAATATTATAATGAAGCCAAATTGTCCTCTGTTTTGAATTCAAGTCGTCTCCAGATTTTTGCTCAGTGATGTTAATTATATTAGGAATACCCGGCGAATCATCGGAAATTATTGTCATGAAATTCATGGTTTCTCATTCTCGCCATAGATAGCGTTGCTTCGCGGTTCGTTTCGATGCCAAGCTGTTCTGTTGACATTGTTAATTACCTCTGACGGCAATTCCTTTAGGAGCACCAGGCAAGCAGAAGGGAAACCGGGTCAGATGTAAGTTGCTCTAATTCGGTTACGTTAATACTTCGTTAGCTACGTTGCTTCTAGTACACAACTCATAAACAGATACGAGTATTTTATCCCTCTTTGACTGCAACGTTTAAGTTCGAGTTTGGAGAGATGGTGCTACCTAAAGCTCGATCCGTGTTACTAAGTCTTGTTAAACTGGCAAGACACTCGAAATGTTAAGAAATCCACTCCACGCTGAAAGAAGTTGGAAATAAGAGTCTACCGCTGAAATACGATATGAAGCTACACGATTTCATCTCTCACGTTCTTTGAGTCGTATCATCTAAAAGCGTTTATGATTGCCGTGTACTTATATATTATATATTGTTTTTATATCATCTTTAGATTTCATTGACCTTTAAGCTGATGTATTCCTGGCATTTATAATTTATAGTGTTTTATTTACGTTTTAAATGATTTAATTTCATAATCAATATCAATAAAAAATGTACATGAAAAATGTTTTTTTGCTAGTTAATAAAAACAAAAATTGTTGACGTACAATGTAACTTTCAAGTTGTTGATCATTTTTTTTAAAGTCTTACTGTGATTTTTAGGACCTATATAACAAATCGATTATCAACTACATGAATTTTCTCTAACAATTGAAAGAACGAATTGGCTTTGCTTTCTTAGTACGGGTATACTTCAATGAGAAGTTTCGTCCAAAACCGTCTGACCTGTTGATAAGAAAATGAGACACAAATAAAAAATATTAACATATATGTAATTATTTGGTTAACAACTAATATTTAAAATAGACATTTATGATGTAAGAAACTAATCGATGTTGAACTGTATTTTATCTATTCATTAATTTATGATGTAAGAAACTAATCGATGTTGAACTGTATTTTATCTATTAATTCAATAAAGAATAACTTATTCTGAAGAAACGAAAAATATATATATTTTTACTGCCTAAAAATAGAATTGAGTGGGAGTTTTGTTCAATATCTCATTCTTAGAAGGTGTTTTTGAAATTACACGTTTCAACGAATAATTAATTGCTGGGGACCTTTTGTATATAACTAGTTAAATCTTGACTTCAAGTGCTTATTGATTTTTTCAAATAAATTATTTTACAGGCTTCGTCATAGTTAGAGGCGTCTGAAATATTACTCTTATCAATTGTAATGAAAAATGAGGTTTTTAATTACTATTTAACCAAAGGTCATTGATTTTTATCCACCATAAGAGAAAGAAAGCTTCAGTTTAGCTGAAAAAATATAGAAAGATTAATTCAAAGATTAATGCTGTGAAGATATGTGTAAGATTGTGAAGTGTTTATGCATGACAGAAAGCGGAATGAAACTAAAGAAAAAATAATGATTATAAATGTATGAATGAAAGCGAAAAAGTAGACATCCAGAAATGAATAAAATGAATGGTTTATATAAGATGAAGAAGGGAGGAATAAGGATGGTTTGGACAAATTAATAAATATTGAAATAACGCAGAAAAATATTTGATGACAAAAATCATAGAAATTTTTTCAATGGAAGACAATTGGAAAGGAACCTTTAGTATTTACTCGATATGTACTAGTAACACACTATTGATTTACTCGTAGTCTACGAATATATATACTCGTAGTGTTTATGTACAGCCATACATTTTGGTAAGACCTCCTAAAAAAAGGTTGTTTTTCAAGTCCTTCCTAAAACTGCATACACCATCCATATCTGTAACACCCAGATGCGCACCACGCGATTGACATTTCCTCATTCAATGAGGAATATGATCCAGCGAAAGTTTCAGCTATTGTACAATCGGCAAAGCAATATTGGTAAAAAAAATACACCCATAAAATCGGGAAATCCTCATACCGGGAAAAAGTTAAGTGAGAAATATTTGGGTTTTTTCATTATTATTTTTTTGCATTACCATGAAATTTAGTTTATAATTTTTAACTATCAAAAACAATAAACCTTCAAATTGAATCTGAAAAATAAGTATTATTTTTTACAATAAAAACGTAATTTACAAGACAAAAAAAATCAAAAGGGGCACTAAGGCCATACTCGCACCGGACAATATCAAGATCTGCTAATATAATAGTATTTTGGTTGCCAAACTTTGATGCATAACCCTGAATGTTGATAATGACCTGGCAGGAGTCGAAACACATAAATGTAGAAATGCGTGCACTGAGAAGAATGCACGAGGTGAGAATATATGACAGAATATATATATATATATATA